>PVIR01039961.1:0-13770 GCA_004026965.1 Petromus typicus
AGAATAAGAAAAATAACTTCATTTGGACAGGAACAAATTAAGGAAGACTGAAACAGCAGTAACATTTAAATTGAATGTTAGCATTTTATTAGGTCTAATAAATTGTTGATTTTAAAAGTTTTATTAAAAACTTACGTATGAAATGTGCATATTTTAAAATGTATGCCTTACATGAGAAATAATGAATTAGTCTGGAAATACTGGAAAACATATACCTTAAAGTTGGGAGATCATTTATGAAATCCTGCATTACTAAGTACCAAGCATAGTGTGGAATTGCTTTGCATATGTTATCATTTCATCTTCACAATGACTCAGTGAGATAGATTATTATCTTTCATTTGCAGACGAGGAAAATATCTTGTAGAAATGATGTAAGTAGTAAGTGTCGGGGGATTTAAACTCCGTGCAGACTGGTTTCTTAATTGTGTGTTTTCAATCAGTACATAAGAAAAACATAGCTTTTCAAAAGGATTTTACATTACTTGTCTCTATTTTCTTGTATTTAGTTCATTAGGGAGAGTTGGCTTTTTGAAGAGACACAGGGGACTTTTTAAAACCCTTTTTCGAACTTTGAATTTTTGACGATCTGGTTATATAATTTGCTTTTTTAAAGAATGGTTGATGAAGTGCAAGTAATACTGTTCTTTATTTTTCATTTGTATTTTTGTGTGTCTTGGCATCTTCTCAGGACTTACTTTGTGTTTTATGATGAAGAATTTTGAAAGACTTTAGTGTAAAATACACTGGCTTGTTTAAAATTGGACTTGAACTATGACACCATTCCCATAAATAAGTTACTTTAATTAATTTAATAAAAATTGCCCATGTAGTGCATTCCCAGCGGGGCCATAATTTGTATGTCTTGCTGCTGGGTGACGTGGACCACTGGTAGTGCATGCACTACTGTCCCATTAGGTAACTTTATGTTATTTTATTATTGAGAAGACCAGTATAAATTATGAGATCTGTTTGTACCACTAGTGATACAAGCTTCCCCATGGAACAGTCATCATGTGAATCAAGCTGGTAGAAATGCAGGGTGAAGGGGAAGGGGAAAAAATGAGAATCAAGTCATGTCATATTCTGGTACAAACTCTCAATGTTGAATGCATTGATGTTATGTATTCATAATGTACCAATAAAGATTTGAATTTAAAAAAAGGGGGAAAGAGGGGCCGAGGAGTCAGCTCAGTGGTTCTGGCGCCTGTCTTGCAAGCGCAAGGACCCGGGTTCGATTCCCCGGTAACCACATAACAATACTGGGTGTGCACACCCAGCAGCAACCAGTACCACATACCACAGTGCCAGGCGTGGTGGCTCACGCCTGTAATCCCAGCACTCGGGAGGCAGAGGCAGGAGGATTGTGATGTGAGTTTGAGGCTGAGCTCAGGGCCAGCCAGAACCACAAAGCGAGACCCTGTCTCAAAAAAAAACCTAAAAAAAAAAAGGTGGGGGGAAAAGAAGCATTGCAGAAATAGGTATTGTGGCAGTTTTGTTTGCTTGTTTATCATTGTGAATAAGAGGGACAAGAAGTACTCTGCTGAGGAAGGGAAAATTAGAGAATTGTGATGTAGGCCAGTAGAGCGGCGATGAGGTTCTAAAATGTGTTTGTTTGCTAAACTAAACATTCTAATGTTGTATTCATATTTTATATACTTGGCACTATGCTACTGTTCATCAATTTAATGAACTAGTAATGTGTTATAGAAATCAAGCAGCATTCCAGACCTAAAGGTGTGAGATACCCTTTATTTCTCTTTAGTAGCTTGTTTTTTTTTCCTGCTAGACTATTGGAAAACTTGGTTTTATGAAAACATTGATATTTATTTTTTTGAATATTATTTTGACTCAAACATTTGTTGTTCTAGAGTATTTACTAATTAATTTAGTTTGGAGGTGCTCTGCAAAATAATGCCTTGAGCACTAAGTCTCTCTGCTTTTCCTTTTAAGTACTATTTCTGAAATTTGTCTCATAACAGCCGTAGGACTTCTCTTGGCTGCCTGAATTAGGTTAAATAAGAAAACATCAGGTTGGGTGATGATTTTGCTGGAATTAGGCAAGGGGAGCTTTACCTGAGTGCCTTTTTAGCCTTGTGTGAGTATTTTCATTAGACATTATTAAAACCATAAGAAGCGATGGAAGAAACATGTTCAAGTTCTTTGTTCTTCCACATTAAGAAGGAGAGTAGACTTATTGCTGATAAGTGCAGTGCTAGCTGAAGCCCTCGGACTCTTCCGTATTACTCCTCTCTCTTCTGGTGGAAATATGAATCATGTGAAAGGATGGAGGGTGTAAGTTCAGAGGAGTGAGAGCTGACAGCATTGCTAGCGCTCAGGCCTTTTCTGGCAGGTGGCTTGTAGCGAACGTTGAGCCTGCCTTATGTGAGGAAGCGTTCCGAAGGCATTGGTGGGGTTTTTTGGACATCTTGAAAACAGACTTGAATTATCATGTTAATTTTCTGATTTTTCATAGATATATTGATCCAGAGAGGTGTTGTGCAGGAACAGTTAATGTGAGCTAAGATTATTTAATGGGTGCATTGGTGTTATATATGATAAAAGAAGAAAATTTTTAAATGTTTTTCTCTTTGTGTTAATAGGCAGGCAGTGGTTAAAGATTCTCTTCCACATCCTTTTGCCTTGACGTTATTTGAGGACACATTGTACTGGACTGACTGGAATACACACTCCATTTTGGCTTGCAACAAGTACACTGGCGAGGGTCTGCGTGAAATCCATTCTAACATCTTCTCTCCCATGGATATACATGCCTTCAGCCAGCAGAGGCAGCCAAATGGTAAGTGATCTTGATTTTCAAATTGCAAGTTGGAACAGCTTTGTGCCAGTCTGATATCTGGCGTGAGTGTGGGTCAGGAGGAGGGAGAACATATCCAAAAGCAGTAAGAGGGAATAAAAAAGGGAGAAAACGCCTAAATGTAATTCAGATTAAGTGGTAGCCTAAAATAAATCATATGTAGCCTTACATTATTACTACACACTACCTTTCCTTTTGTTTGTGTCAGGGTCAGTAGACACAAAGAAAAGAGAAATTAAAAATTGAGACGACTCATTTTTTAAGCTTACACACAGATGCATCTCTGTATGTTGGAGTTTGTGTCTTTAGAAAAAGTTTTCTTGAGTAAAACTTGAGATGGTGAATTTAAGCACCTCAGCTTTCTGAATGATGTGCCTGCTTAAACATTTCCTTGCATACTTCCCTCTCCCCCCCCTTTCTCTCTCTCTCTTTTTTAAAGTTTTGCTTCTATTTTTAGTCACCCTTTACAATGACTTGGGCTGTGTCAGCTTACAATGACTTCTTGTAAGAGAGGAATGGAATTAAGTTTAGAAGGAATATGAGAATGTTAAGTGTTTGGCACTTGTGTGTAAATAAATGTCTGGCATGTATCTGAGTATATTTCAGAATGTGTTCTGTAGCCAAAATTTTTTTGGCTCATGCATTGCTTTGTATTAGCTTTTTTCCATTTAAGGGGAAATAATCAAATATTGAATGTGTAATATTGGAATCTGATGATCATGAGCCCATAAAAATAAAATGTGATATTTACGCTCATAAAAAAAGAAAATGTTTAATTACACATGAATTTTAACCACTGCCTGCCTAGTAACAGGAAAGTTTTCTCTGTGTGCGTTTTAATTGCACTATTGATCCTTCCTGTTAGACTTGAGAATTTTCAGTTATCTTTGATGTTGCTGCCTTTTATGTAATCTTCTATTGATCTCCACCTTGTGTTGGTTCTATCTATGAGGATTATTTGAATATGTCCCTCCCACAGTTTGTGTAGATCTACTAATGAGTTTTCTCAACTTTCTGGGTTTTCCTCTTATGTACTCCATTCTGCTTATCTCTTTCATATTAATCTTTCTGAAGCACAACTTTACAATATTCTAACTACTTTTCTTGGTACTATACAGCACAGTGTTTCCATGCTTTATCTTTAGTTCCTGTTAGACAATGAAAAGCCTGACCCACTGCTTTTCATTGTATCCTATTCAGTGTATGGCTTTGAAGCTTTTATTCGTATGGCTTTCCCACATTTGAAATGTTTCTTTTCTTCCTGTCCTTCAAGGCTCCTGTAATGTTCCACAGACTCCACCAAGACTTTCTTCAGTTCTTAAAATGAGTGATCTCTATACTTAGATACTGTGCAAAATACTACTTTCATTATTTCATTTTCTAGTTTTATTATTTGTTAATTTTGGCTTATGTATTAGATTATGAGCTCTTTTAGGGTAAGGATTTCCTGCTTTGCTGTTTGTTTGTTCCTCTTTGAATACAAAATACCAAGTTAATTCTTGCTGATTAATCATTTCCTTACAGATGGTTTGGTAGTCAAGCACCTGGATAACATTTGGTAATAATTTTGTTTTATCACAGTTGCCCATGTTATGCTTGTTAACCTTTGTGGACTTTGAATGAGAGAGGTCATACATAATCATTGGTATTAATCAGTGTGATTTATATTTGACAGCTACAAATCCATGTGGAATTGATAATGGTGGTTGTTCTCACTTGTGTTTGATGTCTCCAGTCAAACCATTTTATCAGTGTGCTTGCCCAACTGGGGTCAGACTTTTGGAGAATGGAAAAACTTGCAAAAATGGTAAGATCTAAGAAGAAGAAAATTTGTGAGAGCATTTGAGATTTTCTGATTTGTTTTCTTTCTATAAAAAGCTTTATAAATTAGAGTGGTTTGGAAAACTAGTCATTTGAATTATTAAATAGCAGGAATAGTCTATGTTTTATGACATCTTTAAATGTTACAAGTTTATTATTTTAAATTACAAGTTATTTTTGAAAAAAAATGTACTGTTTTAGTTCTCTATAAATTTAATAATCATTAGTACCAGAATTGATTCATGTGGAAATGAGTATGTATCATAGAAATATATTTTCAACAGCAGATAGCACTTGTAAATAAAGAACCTCCCTGGAGGGAAAGGTGTTTATTAAATTTTAAGCTACAAAGATTATAATAGGATAGATATGTTTTCTAGTGAGTAACTAAATGATAATTTTAATTGCTTGCTAATGACACAAGTGCTCTGAGAAGAAGGAAAAAGCAAAACCATATCACACTCTGAACAGCAACTCTTTTTATATTAAATTATTACAACTTGCCTCTTCTCCTTACTTTTAATTCCTTATAGAGAGGGCACTTTGGATGGGTATACTGATTAGGACATTTCAAGGGATTTCCAGTTTAGAAGAACACCATTTCTTAATGAGAATGTTCTTCTTCATTCTCACCTCTCTGGGTCACCAGCTGGTTCTCTACCAACTAGCAAGACTTGGTAAGAAAATTGTTACATTTAGTAGTGGCTTCTTTATCTGACTCTGAAAAGCAGAAGCCATTATTTCAGCATTTTAGAGTGGTCCTGGCAAGAAGGTCCGGGAGTCGGAGAGATGGGACTGCGTCTGTGCACTGGATATTTCTTAAGAGTTGGTGTTGATAAATCATCTTCATGGTCAGAGGTGAAGCTGGCTGACTTTTTGTTTTAATTTGAAACAAAAGGTTTTTGAAATGTTGCTTTTTTTTTTTTTTTTTTTTTTTGGTATAAGATTGTAACCTGGTTTCAAAATCGAGGCTTTATTTCAGCAATTGTGGTCTGTTTGTCATAGTGGTGCAAATGTATGTGTTTAACTAGTTTTAGTTTCAGGTGTACATTTGACAGGTAGAAGCTTTAAGTTAACTATTTATTTTGATCACTGCTCAAATTAACAGCTCTGTTCCTGTTTGTTTGTAAAGCTTCAACTGGTTCCTTTTGGCAGTTAGCCGAGACAGTGAATTATATAGTTACTGCTAGTTAGTGTTTACTATGACATTTTGGGCTAATTTTCTCTCAGAGTAAATTTATAATCAGTCCTGTAGTCAGATAGCTGATGTTAAGAGTCATAATTGCTTTTTGCTTCTGTACTATACTCCATATCCTAAAATTTTTTTGGCTAGTAATTTTTTAATTGCCAGGTTCCTTACCATTTTATTAGAGTCTTAAGTGATTTTTGTGGAGATGATTTACTTGAGCATTAAAAATGAAAAAGAAAGATAGAGTATAAACCTCTAATGCTTAATTATATTTTTGTTGAACTTTGATTTGGGTTAAAAACAGAGTGTGACTTAAAATTCAGTGAAATCTTTTTATAAATAATACAGTAGTTCCTTTTAAATGAGTATTTATATGTTTAATACCTTCCTGTTTCATATTTATCTCCTTTAATTCAAATAGCATCTTAAGAAATTTAGATAAACTAAGATTAGAGAGATTTGATATTTTGCCTAAGTTTATATGCTTGAATCAAGTTGTATTGGATCTGTAACTCTTACTCCTAAGTTATGTTTTTCTTTTTCATTCTCCACTGCTGCTATGAATATTTGCTTCTTTTTTCCTCATTTGTGTCAAGTATTGCTCCATATTTTTTGCTGAGACAGCTTTATTGAGAATTAACTTACATACCATAAAATTCTTCCATTTCAGGTGTACTGTTTAGTGGATTTTTGATAAATTTACAGTTTTGCAATCATTAGCATAGTCCAATTTTATAATATTTCCACCAACCACAAAGATTCTTTTCAGAGATTTCTTTACCTTTTTAAAACATTTTTCTTGAAGGAAGATCTGTGTTATATAATACTTTCTTCCTTTAATACTTAATTGATTGCTTAGTCATTATCAATGATTATCTTTAAATAGCTATATTAATTCCAGGGGCTAATAAAAGAAACCAGAAAGTAGCCAAAACTTGCTTTACAGAGTTTGACTTTGCTTCTGTCATCGTGTCACTTCCCATAGCCACTCTGAAGAGCGTTGTGTGTGTGTGTGTGTGTGTGTGTGTGTGTGCATGCGCACGCATGCGCTTGCGTGTGTGTGCTCCTAAAGAAGTTCTGCATTTCAATTCTTTATTTTGCCTGTGGATTTCAAATGATTTCTCCTTTACTTACTTTGTTCTAGGTGCCACTGAATTACTGCTTTTAGCCCGAAGGACAGACTTGAGACGGATTTCTTTGGATACACCAGATTTTACAGACATAGTTCTGCAGTTGGAAGACATTCGTCATGCCATCGCCATAGATTATGATCCTGTGGAAGGCTATATCTACTGGACTGATGATGAAGTGAGGGCCATACGCCGCTCCTTCATAGATGGATCTGGCAGTCAGTTTGTGGTCACTGCTCAAATTGCCCACCCTGATGGTATTGCTGTTGACTGGGTTGCACGAAATCTTTACTGGACAGACACTGGCACTGATCGGATAGAGGTGACAAGGCTCAATGGGACCATGAGAAAGATCTTAATTTCAGAAGACTTAGAGGAACCCCGGGCTATTGTGTTAGATCCCATGGCTGGGTAAGAATTTGTCTATTTTCCATAAGTATCTGAAGACATCAACTCAGCATGAAGTGCATGCAACTTATGTTGGATTTTAATAAACAGTTCTATGATGGCTGATTATTATTAGAATATTGTAATTGGAATGAAATCTCAATTGGCTTTCTTTTCACCATTAACATTTTGAATATATTTCTCTGTAAATGAACTTAATATTTGCTGACTTTGAGGATTATCTGCAGATTTTGCTCAGAAAGTATAATTACCATGAAAAATGTGGAAAACAATTTTCAGCACTTTTCCCCTCCCTGAGAAGATTTTATATTACCTTGTTTCAGTACATATACTATGAATATATCTTACTTTATATTTCCTGAAATGCATGAATAGTTTGGCTCTCAAAGCCTTGTCAGGCCATATAGCTTTACTTCAGAATGTCTTAATTATTATTACCCGTAGAACCGTGACTGTAGTTCAGGGAAGCACAAATTTCTACATGTGCCTGTGTTACTGTTACTGTAAGATTTATAGGATTACAAACGTAGTGACAAATTGTTATACCTTAGCGTGTATACCTTAGACCCACTTAATTCTCAAAAACCTCTGGAATCACTGTAGGAAAAATTATTTGAGGAATTCAGTTTGTTACATGAGTATTCCTATCGTGATAACCTTTTGCATTAGAGATTAAAAGCCATTGAGAAAAAGAGCAAAGAGTTCATGGAAAAAGCACAAAATATTTTTTCAAAAATTTTTGAAGTGTTACTATTGGGAGGCATGATCAGGATCAGTTCTAGAAAACATTTATCTAAAAATTTATATCTTGCTGTTTAAACATGCTCTTCAGTTATTTAAGTTCTGTTTTCCCCTTTCCATGGAGATAACTATTGATAGCGTTGTAATATGTAGGGTGGATCTTACTATTACTTATTTTTAGCCCATTTTCTGTATTCTTTTCTAGGTACATGTATTGGACCGACTGGGGAGAAATCCCAAAAATTGAGCGAGCAGCACTAGATGGATCTGACCGAGTAGTATTGGTTAATACTTCTCTTGGTTGGCCAAATGGTCTAGCTTTGGATTATGATGAAGGCAAAATATACTGGGGGGATGCCAAAACAGACAAAATTGAGGTTTGTTTCTTGCTTTTTTACTTTGACTAGTTTTATGTATTTTTTAGTTGCTAATAATTTGGTGCAGATATTCTTGTTTTGAAATAGTTACCTGGGGTTCTGGAAGTGTCTTTCATAGAAATTTTACTTGACCTTTAAAATTTGAGGGATAATATATTCTCTTGCACCCAATTGCAGAATTTCTGAGTGATGTTGGTGTGAAAAATGGCTGTTTATTTCTAGCCTTGAAAGCTTACTTAAGTGATTTTACTCATTTTGAGTAAAACTCTACTTAACTTTCCTTTAGAAGCAGTTTTGGCAAACTAAAATAATGGAAGGCCTATCCTGGAAAAGTATCTAGAAGAGTCCTAGATTAGGAAGATAAAGCCTATGTGTATATATAACTTTTGATGGTGCTTTTGGTGTTGAGTGGGTAGCAGGATGTATTAAATATTAAAATGGTTACATGTAAACAACTTTGAAATTGACTTATGAACTCATGGGAGAAACCTTGGGAAAAACATTTAGCAAGTGGTAGAATTAAGTTTGTGATATTCAAATTGAGTTATGGTGAAAATAATTAATAGTATTTTATCACAGCATCGTGTAAATGGCATATATCCTCAATTATTGAGTGTAATGTTTGAGTTTCACAATGTTGAATTAAAGCTGTTCCAATTTTATGGATCATATGCTTAAGAGAGAGTTAGGATCTTACATTTTCTTTAGGGGGAGAGTGCTTGACTTCTCAAATAAAAAATAGCTTAGAAATAGCTTAGTGACTTCTTTTTTTTTTTGAGACAGGGTCTCTCTTTGTGGTTCAGGCTGGCCCTGAGCTCAGCCTCAAACTCACATCACAATCCTCCTGCCTCTGCCTCCCGAGTGCTGGGATTACAGGCGTGAGCCACCACGCCCGGCACTGTGGTATGTGGTACTGGTTGCTGCTGGGGTGAGTCTCCACACCCAGTATTGTTATGTGGTTACCAGAGAATCGAACCCGGGTCCTCGCGCTTGCAAGACAGGCGCCGGAACCACTGAGCTAACTCCCCAGCCCCAGCTTAGTGACTTCTTTAAAGAGCCGCTGCACACAGCTAATAGGTAGAAAATTTAAACTGTAGTGCAGTTATTTTAGGAAAGTAACTCTGAGAAGCACAGGAACTTAGAGAATAATGAGTTAAGTGGGCTTCATTCCAAAGGGGAAACTTGGAGTCGGAGAGACCCATTAGTAGTTTACCAGGCCCAGATACTGAAACGGCATTTCTTTTTCTTGCAGCTGGTTTCCATTAGCAGAAAATTCTGAGTAGACTGTATAAAGTTTCTCCCTGTTGTTATTGTTTCACTTTCCCCCTTTCCCCCTTCTTAAAATCCAAGTTAATGTTTAATCTTTAACAGCTGGAGGGCAGTGCTAATGAGTCAGAAGTGATAGATTTGCTTTTCAGACAGTTTCTTTTGGGTCTGCTTGAGCATGCATTGCCCACCTAATTCTAGCCAGTTCACAGTATGTATTGATAAGCTGTCGACTGTACATCAGTGTATAGGTGTTGCTTACTCTTGGGAAAACAGTTTTTAAAAGCCAGTGTACCTGAGAAGAACATCTACAGCAATGAAATTACAAGATGAAAGAGAACCTTTTTTTAATATATTATCAGAAGAAGTCTTTTTTTTTAGGAGTTCTTAAAAATTCCCTATTTGGAGACTGGGGTTTTAGCTCAGTGGTTTTGGGGTCTGCCTTGCAAGTGCAAGGTTCCAGGTTCAGTCCCCGGTAACCACATACCACAATGCTGAGCATGGTGGCTCATGCCCATCAGCAATCAGTATCACATACCACAGTTCCGGGCTTTGTGTCTCACGCCTGTTATCCCAGCACTCAGGAGGCAGAAGCAGGAGGATTGCTGAGTTCGAGGCTTGCCTGGGCTACATCTCAGGGCCGGCCTGAACTACAAAAGTGAGACCCTGTCTCAGGAAAAAAAAAAAAAAAAAAAAAATCCATGTTTGGTCTTTAGTTTGCTATGACTGGTTGATTATATTGAAAATAAAGTTATTGTCCCTTAAAGTCTTATTTTCAGATATATTTAATATTTCAGTTAAATACATTGATTAAAAATTGCAAATAGATGAAGACAAGAATTCATGGGATTGTGGGCAGTAGTCTTTGGGAATAAAAGTGAATAACTATATAATATAGATTAAATAAAATTTATTTGGACTGAGTGCAGCTCTTAAAGGTAGTGTCCTTTGACCTCTTGGTTTTGTCTTGTTGACCTATATAAATGTGTACAGTGGTGTGATTTTTTTTCTCCCTCACTACTTCTTTCCTTTTTTGCTGAGTGGTACTAATATCCTTAAGTCTACCTTTTAGATTTGTCTTTCAAGTTTCTGGCACATAACTGCTATTTCTTCTTTGCCCTCTTATTGAGAGATTGTTTGTTATTAGTGGTAAATTTATTTGAAAATTATATATAAAATATGTATTTAAATACACATAATAGTATAATTTAAATAATAATTCAGACAATTATTTAAATATGTATCAATTTAAATATATAAAATTTATGAATATTCTATTGGCTAATATTTTCTTGTGGATGCTTTTCTCATTATATTCTGTATAACTGAAACAATTAGTGTGTTTTGAACACTGATTGTATTAAAATAGTAATTATAGGGCTGGGAATATAGCTCAGTGGTTCCGGTGCCTGTCTTGCAAGTGCAAGGGCCTGGGTTGGATCCCCGGTAACCACATAACAATACTAGATGTGGAGACTCACGCCCAGCAGCAACCAGTATCACACACCACAGTGCTGGGTGTGGTGGCTCACGCCTGTAATCCCAGCACTCAGGAGGCAGAGGCAGGAGGATTGCTGTGATGTGAGTTTGAGGCTGAGCTCAGGGCCAGCCTGAACCACAAAGTGAGACCCTGTCTCAAAAAAACCTAAAAAAAAAAAAAAGTAATTATAACTAAATTTTTCTTACACTTTATTGTCTCTATGCTTTTTATTTGAACTTCCTCCCCCATTCATTTATTTTCTTTAAGACAGCGTCTTAACTATATAGTTCTGGCTGACCATGAACTCACTGTGTATCCCAGACTGGCCTTAAGCTATTGGCTGTCCTCCTGCCTCAGCCCCTATATGCTGGAATTAGAGCTGTGCATCACCATCCCTGGCTCTACTGCCTCCTGTTTTTTTCCTTCCCTCTTTTCTTTCTTTCTTTCTTTTTCTTTTTTCTTTTTTATTGCCCCATATTTCTGAGCTTCCTGCTCACAGTGCAGCAATACTTGGTGGTTACAAGTGAAAAAATATTTTCTTGCCTACTTGAAGAAGTGTGGGCTTGTTTGAAATCTCTTAGAGGAAGTTCCCTTACTTCAGAGGGTACAATATCCATAGTTTTGTCCAAATCCAATTATATGTGGCACAACTTTGTTGGGAAATAGAAATGGAGATTATCAGAATCTTTAGTACCAAGAAATTTTGAATAAAGAGAGTATTATTGTCTGTGGTGTGTGCTGAAAACTTGGCACGTGGTGAATGTTCTGTTTCATACTGTAAGCCTGAAATTGCAGGGCTGCATTTTCCTCTGATGACAACTTCCTGTGTTTATCAATAGCCTAATAAGGAAATGTGTCTCCTGAGTCTTCAAATTTCTGTATAAAGGAATTTCTTTGTCTGGCATCTTCAGTGTGTATATTGTGAAAAAACACTAGAATTTGTTTAGGATGCTTTTTGTTACTACTGGTTTCTAAGTTTTATTTTCTTTTTCAAGAAGTTGTAATTGTCTGCTGTTGAGGAAAAACTGTTCTGATTATATGACAGGTATCAACAAATACCTCTTCAATCTGCCAGTTTACACTGTCCATTATTCCTTAAAATTGGTTATATTTTTGGTTTGAGTCATCTTTAAAATAATGAAGTTACATTTTTGAATCTTTGCCCATTTCTACTGCATCAGCATACACTGTGTGTGTGAACATATATTTTCTCATATAATTCATGACATGTAATTACAGAAGAATAGTTGTTAAACTTCATCACTAGATTCTTCAGCAGAACACCTCTATTTGGGTCCGTGTTCATTGAGTTGTGAACGTGACTGCCTTATTATATCATCTTGCATCTTTTTTATGGTGTTTTATAAAATAAATTTGTGAACTCGGGTAGCCCATTGATACATAGTTCTAACAACACCATTTAATTTACTAGAACCTGTTTCAGTCAAGGTGGCTCAGTAGCTACTTGGTGCCATTGTCTTACCACTCACTATACTTAGACTCTGAAAACATTACTGGAAGTGTCTGATAGGAACCTCTTTGAGGGTTAGTGTAGTTGTGTTATCCTGAAATGCCACAGCAAACCAGAACCTGCTAAGCAAAATGTTTTGCCTCAGTTAAGAGTTGGAAAATCAGTTATAAAGTAAAATAAAATAAAATATTGGAATGGCAAAGAAAAAGTAGTTTGAGTAGTTTTATGTATAATATCAGGATAATCTGATGAATATTATTTTGAAAGCATTTTAGTGACTAAGTTTGAACTTGCTCTTGAACTGTTTTTTAAAATGTTGTCATTATACTTTTTTTACCTTATGTTTAAATGTAAAAGCAGATAATGTGTGTGCAGATATTTTTAGTGTCAGATTGGTTGTATGAAAAGAACCTCATCAGTTTGGTTGTAGTGACCTTTCTTGAGTAGCCTCTTAACAATGTATAATTGTTTTTACTTGTTAGTAGTGATAATTGTCTGAATCATCATGAACCACTTTATAATATTGGACCTTGATCTTTTGTTTGGTTTTGCTATATAATTGAGTGACCGTAGATAATTCACATAATCCTTTGTCTTTGTAGTTTAGCCAGTGAGAACATTTGAACCACATAGTATTTTAATGTTCTTTTTAGTTACTGTGTATCTGAGATTAGGATTGAATAATCTGTTTTGCCTTGGGAAAATTGCTAAAAGGAAACCTATTTCATAAATAATTAGTAATTTTATTTTCTTTTAATTGTTCTTTATATGTTCTGCAATTAATTTGATTTATTCATTCATTTATTTAGAGACAGGGTCTTGCTGTGTAGCCCAGACTGGCCTTGCCCTTTAGGTGAGCCTCCTACCTCAACCTCTAGAGTGCTGGGATTATAGATGTGTGCCACTATGCCTGGTTTAATCCCCAGTTTTTAAAGAAAGCTTGATTGTAATTCAGTTTTACTGAAACTTTTCCTGGTAGTAACGTATATGCCATCTACTCCATTATTAACATGTTCGATAGGTTTAAATAAATATGTAAAACTAGGGCCGGGGAGTTAGCTCAGTGGTT
>PVIR01039962.1:0-12838 GCA_004026965.1 Petromus typicus
GTACATGACATGACTTAATTAGCATTTTTCCTATTCCTTTGTCCACCCAACAACCTCCCTCCATGTATACACATAAGCTGTTTCTCTTTTTCTCTTACCATTACCTTTTTCCCCAAGTTATATACTACTAACCCCTTCATATTTGAGTATTTTCTGTTTCACAGTATTTATCGTACACCGCAGAGCTCATTTATATTTTCAGATTCTCATGCCAGATAAAAGATATGGCATTTATACATCTGTGACCTATTTGTTTCACTTATGAGTATTTCCTCAAGGTACGTCCATTTGAGTGTAAATGACTCAAACTTATCATTCTTTATGGCAGAGTAATACTCCATTTCATAAAAGAATCACATCTTTGTCCAGTCTCCAGCTGATGGGCATTTGGGTTATTTGCAAGATTTAGCTAGCACAGACTGAGCTGCTATAAACATGGGTGCACAAATATCGTTGTGATATGAATCATTTAATTATTTCATGTATATACCTCTCAGGGGAATAGCAGGGTCAAGTGGGATCCCTAGTCCGACCTTTCTGGGGAAACGCCACACTGATCTCCACAGTGGTTGTACCAGTCTGCATTCCCACCAACAGTGGAGAAGGGTCCTTTTCTTCCCACAACCTTGCCAGCAATTATCGCTGGTTGATTTCAAAATAGCAGCCATTTTTGGTGGAGTGAGATTGAATCTCAGTGTTGTTTTCCTCTGCATCTCTCGGATGACTAGTGACGTTGAACATGTCTTCATATGCTTCTTAGCTGCTTTTACTTCGTCTGAAAAGTGTCTGTTCATCTCAGACGCCCATTTTTGAATTGGGTCTTTACATTTGGGGGGCTGATTTCTTAAAGCACTTTATATATTCTAGGTAGTGGCCCTTTGTCTGAGAAGCAGCTACTAAATATTTTTCCTATGTTGTTTGTTGTCTTTCCACTCTGTTGGTGGTTTCTTTTACTGTGCAGAAGCTGTTTAATAAAACGAGAGCCTAGTTGTTGATGCTTTCTGTAAGTTCTCATGCTGTAGAGATTTTGTTCGTAAATCCTTTCCCTAAGCCAATGTCTCCGAGAGTTCCACCTAACCTGTTATGCAGAAGGTTTTAGTGTTTCTGTTTTAATATTTAGGTTTCTAATCCACTTTGCTTTTAGTTTAGTACCTGGTAAAAGAGACAGATCTAGCTTTAGTTTTTGCCAGGGTAAAGCCTACTTTTCTCAGCACCATTATTAAAAAGGCTGTCGTCTTTCCTCTACTGACAGTATTTGGCTCCTTTGTGAAAGATGAGGCAGCGTGGAATATCTGAAGTTGTTTCTGGATCTTCTAACCTAGTCCATCGGTCCTTGGGTCTGGTTTTTTTTGCCAGTACCATGTTGTTTTTATCACAGTGGTTTTGTAGTATAGTTTCAAGTTGGGGATTGTGATACTCTGTGCCATGTCCTTGTTGCCTAGAAGTGCTTTTGCTTTTCTAGAACTTTCGTGGTTTCAGATTAATTTTTAATTATTTTCTGCAGATCTGTGAACTATACTGTTGGGATTTCAATCAGTATTACATTGAATCTATGCAATAGTTTTGGAGTATAGCCATTTTGACAATATTAGTTCTTCCTTTCCAGGAGCAAGGAATGTCTTCGCGTTTTCTGATCTCCTTTTAAATCTCGTATCTCAGAGTGCTGTAGTTTTCAGAGTAGAGGTCTTTCACCTCCTTTGTTAGATCGATTCCTAGATATTCCATTTTATTAGAGGCTATTATGAAAGGGATTGATCCCCCAATTACTCTCTCAGTGAGTCTGTTATGTATATAAAAAGGCTATTGACTTTTGAGTGTTGTCCTTATATTCAGCTACATTACTAAATTTATCCATTAAGTCTAACAGTCTTTTGGTTGAGTTTTTAAGCTCTTCTATACAGAGTATCATATCATCAGCAAATAATGACAGTTTGGCTTCTTTCTTTTCTATCTTTATTCCTTTTATTTCTTTCTCTTGTCTAATTGCTGTGGCTGTTTCCAGCACTATATTAAACAGGTGCGGTGAGAGTGGACATCCTTGTCTTGATCTCAGTGGGAAAGGTTTCAGTTTTTGACCATTTAGAATGATGCTGGTTGATGGTTTTTCATAAATAGCTTTTATTAGGTTGAGTACATCTACTCTAGTTTTCTGTAGGTTTTTGATCATGTATGGGTGGTGGATATTGTCAAATGTTTGTTATGCAACTATTGAGATGACCTTATGGTTTTTATCCTTGAATCTGTTAATGTGGTGTATCACATTTACTGATTTATGTACACTGAACCATTCTTGCATCCTAAGAAGAATCCAATTTGGTCAGGGTGTATGATCGGTTTTTTGTTGTTGTTGTTTTTTTTTGTTTGTTTGTTTGTTTTTGAGACAGGGTCTCACTTTGTGGTTCAGGCTGGCCCTGAGCTCAGCCTCAAACTCACATCACAGCAATCCTCCTGCCTCTGCCTCCCGAGTGCTGGGATTACAGGCGTGAGCCACCACGCCCGGCACTGTGGTATGTGGTACTGGTTGCTGCTGGGCGTGAGTCTGTGAGTCTCCACACCCAGTATTGCATGTGGTTACTGGGGATCGAACCTGGGTCCTTGCACTTGCAAGACAGGCGCTGGAGCCACTGAGCTAAATCCCCGGCCCCCTTTGTTTCCCTTTTCAACAGTCAAATTTTTTATTTCCTTTGTTTTTTCTTTACTTACCCCATCCTCTTTTCCCTTTGAACATTCTCTATTTCACATCATGCATTTTAGAACTTTTTTACACACAGTGCTTTGTAGTATAGTTTCATGTTGGGGATCGTGGTACCCCTGCCGTGTCCTTGTTGCCTAGAAGTGCTTTTGCTATTCTACATCTCTTGTGGTTTCGGGTGAATTTTTGGATTATCTTCTCTAGATCTGTGAAATATGCTGTTGGGATTTCAAATGGGATTGCATTGAATCTATATAGTAGTTGTCAGAGTATAGCCATTTTGATGATATTTGCTCTTCTTACCCAGGAACAAGAGATGACTTTCCATTTTCTGATATCCTCTTCAATCTCCTTTTTCAGAGTGCTGTAGTTTTCAGAGTAGAGGTCTTTCACCTCCTTTGTTAGATTGATTCCTAGATATTTCCTTTGTTGAATATTATTGTGAAAGAAAGGAACTGATTTCTCACTCAATGAGTCTGTTGTTTTTTGCATACAAAGGGTATTGATTTTTGAATGTTGATCTTGTATCCAGCTGTGCTACTAAGTTCAGCAATTAAGTCTAGCAGTGTTTTGGTTGAGTTTTTAGGATCTTCCATATAGAGTATCATGTCATCAGCAAATAATGACAATTTAAGTTTTTCCTTCTATCGTTTTCTCCTGTCTAATGGCTAAAGTTTCCAGCACTATACTGAAGAGGCGTGGTGAGAGTGGACCTCCGTGTCTTGTTCCTGTTTTGAAGACCTCGACTCCAAGAACACCAACAGGAAGAAGCCACCAAGCGTGGTGGGTAGTTAAACCAAGGAGAAAGACAGAGGACCAGTAGCACAAAAACAGCATAACCACGATAAGCCAATACATTTCAGCTAGATCCATCGATGTCAGTGGCCTCAACTCACCGTGACTAGCCGAACGAGTTACAACCTTTAACAATTTGCTGCATACGGGAATATATTTAACTGAAAAACAAATTCATAGACTAAAAGTCAAAGCAAGAATAACACTAACTCCATGTGATGGGAATCTGGGGGAACGTAGGGGTAGCTATCCTATTTGTTAACAGAGTGAATTTCAAGTCAAGACTGACTAAGAGAGACAAAGAAGGTCACTACATCCTTGTAAAGGGAACAGTCAGGGAGGAAGAGACGCTGATCATTAACATATGCAAATGAGCTGCCGGCGCACCCAACCATGAAATATGACTGGAAACCTCCACATGGGCTCCACTGTCCTGCTCACTGTGTGACACAGGCCGAAGAAATCAAACTAAGACACAGAACTCAGAGAGACAGAGAGCAAGGACCAGGACGGCCAGGGCTGCTTTAGCACAAGGTGCCGGTCAGGCCAAGCCACTCATTTTTATTGGTCATCAACCGGCATGAAAGTAAGCTACCCATGAGGGCGGGTCTACGTGGAAGGATGTACCATCCTGAAGTTTCCGCGGAAAGTAACTGAGACAAGGCTGGTAAAAGACAAGACAAATCACTCTCAAATTCGAAGCAATAGACAAAATATATAGTTGTAATTAGAACATTGTCCTTCTAGTTAAGATTTTAACTGTGGGCATAGAATTTGGGTTTGAGTTACTGTGGCCTCAGTGGGAAGGCAGCAGCTGGACTCACTTCTACAAACAAGCTAGTTGGGGGGTTAACCATCTACAGCCTGGAGAAGAAACTGGAGTACTTTATTTTTTATTTTTGGAAACAGGGTCTCGCTTTGTGGTTCAGGCTGGCCCTGAGCTCAACCACGAACTCACAGCAATCCTCCCGCCTCTGCCTCCCGAGTGCTGGGATGACAGGCGTGAGCCACCACGCCCGGCACTGTGCTATGTGGTACTGGTTGCTGCTGGGCATGAGTCTCCACGCCCAGTATTGTATGTGGTTACCGAGGATGGAATTTGAGTTCTTGCACTTGGAAAACAGGCACTGGAACCACTGAGCTAAATCCCTGACCCCAAACTGGAGTACTTTTAACCTGCAAGGCATTTTAAAAGAAACTACTGATGATATTTTGGTGAGCCAGCTAGGAGCGGGAGGTGAAGGTACAGGAGCCCATGTTGAAAAAGACTCCGTTCCTTCCCATGAGGCCTCTTCTGTCCCTGCTTCCTCCTCCTCACTCTCTCCGCTAAGCAGAGAGTTGGGGGCTCTTCTCAAGGCACCGAGAAGAGGCGTCCCAGTCTGGCCACGGAAAGGGGAAAGCATGTAGGCTTTTATTGTTTCTTTGATTTCTTTTTTGTAGCCACTTTCATTCACTCCAATAGTATGCCTTGTTTTCTACATGTTTATTAGTTGAACATCTTGCTAAATTAGCCTTGCTTCCACTTACTCTAGTTGGTAAATGGCTTTTTCTCAGTTTGTATTTTCTTCAGTGGTGCCACGTTACCTTGCCACGTGGCCAACAGCCATCTTTATTTTCAATGTGACTGTTACACGGGCGTGCATTCGGATCCCTGTGTGGCCAGGGAGGCCCGCCGTGGCCCAAGGCGGAGGTGCTGGGGAGGGGATCTCTGAAGAGATCTATGGCTCCTATGTGTGGAAGCTAAGGTGGGGTCACCAGGCCTCTGCACAGGTCCCAGCCAAAGGACTGGCCCTCCCCCCGACTGCACCACAGACTGGGGCCCAATTTCTGGGCCTTCTTCTTATGCAGTGGGCCCAAGAGAAGTCCAGGTCCACCCCGATGTGGTGCTGGGGCTGGGCTCACTGGGCGTCTGTGAATATCCCGGCCCGGCAGCCATCCGTGTTCACCTGACGGCAGCCGCTGTGCCTGGAAGGAGTGGGAATCTCAGCACTGTTCGCATCTCTCTAGTGACTAGTACCACTGGACATTTTTTGGATAGGTTTCTGTGCCACTTGCACTTTTGCATCTGATGTATTCATTTGAAATGCTCGTTTTTTAAATTGGGTCTTTAAATTTTTCAGTTCTTTATAAATTCCAGATATCAGTCTTTTGTCTGAGGAACACCTGGAAAAAAAATTTTCCTATTCTCTGGGTTGTCTCTTTTCCCTGTTGGAGATTTCTTTTGCAAAGTCTTTCTAATACCACGAGATGCCTGTTACTGATTCTCTGTAATATTTTCTATCCAGTCGGGATTTTGTCCAGTCTTTGCCGGTGCCTACGCCTTGAATAGTCTCGCCCATTCTTTCTTGCAGTGGATCAGTGTGTCTGCTTTAATGTTTAGATCTTTGATCCATTTTGATTTTAGTTTGGTATACGGTGAGAGGCATGGGTCTCGTTTTAGTCTTCAACGCGGGGAATGCCGGTTCTTCCAGCCCCGTCTATTAGAGAGCCTGCATTTCTTCCAGGGAAGGTGTGTGGCCAGTTTGTCAAAGGCCATGTGGCCGAGCATGTCTGGGGCTGTTTCTGATCTTCTCCCTATTCCTTTGATCCTCAGGTCAGTTTTTTTTTTTTTTCCTGAGACCATGCTTTTTTTTTTTTAATCATAGTAGCTGTGTAGTATAATTTGAAGTCAGGAACTATAATGCTGCCTGCCTGGTCTTTGTTGTCCATATTTTTTCCTATTATAGGTTTCTTCTTGTTCCAAATGAATTTTAGGAATGTTTTATCTCATTCTATGAGATATACTAATAGTATGTGGAGTGGGAATGCCTTAAATCAGTACAAAAAAATTTTTTTTTAGGTTTTTTTGAGACAGGATCTCACTTTGTGGTTCAGGCTGGCCCTGAGCTCAGCCTCCAACTCACATCACAATCCTCCCGCCTCTGCCTCCCGAGTGCTGGGATGACAGGCGTGAGCCACCACACCTGACACTGTGGTATGTGGTACTGGTTGCTGCTGGGTGGGTGTGGGTCTCCACACCCAGTATTGTTATGTGGTTACCAGGGATTGAACCCGGGCCCTTGCGCTTGCAAGACAGGCGCTGGAACCACTGAGCTAACTCCCCGGCCCGCCAGTACAAAAATTAAAGAGTATGGATAGTTTCATTATATTAGCTCTTCCTCCCCATGAGCAAAGGATGTTTTGCCTTTTTCTGATAGCCTTATTAAAGTGTAACTTTCAAAGTTAAATTCTCTCACAATTTGTTCTTCACTTCGTTTATAATAACTACATATTTTATGACTTTATTTTTAATTGATTTTACTGCTATACTTTATACACTTTATATCAGGCACTTTATACACTGTCTATAGTTTACACATCATGGCCACAAACAACACTGAGAATCTGTACCAGTGCCACTGGGATTTCAGCCCTCCCAAATTTAAAGATCCGATTCAAAAATGGATGTCTGAAATGATCAGACATTTATTCTAATAGTGAATTCGGGGCTAGCATGAACTGCAAAGTGAGACCCTGTCTCAAAAAAAAAAGTACTCCAGTTTCTTCTTGCCTCAAAAAATTGAGTGACACCACTTGAAATGGGGCCAAAGGTTCAAAAATTAAAAAGTAAGAAATGCAAGAGGATGGGAGGAACCAGCTCTGCAGAGTGAGCTTGGGCAGAACAAAAGAAAAAGAAGATAGAAGCACGAAGAAAAGTTCACAGTGCCTGTGGAAATCGGCGCGAGCTGTCTCAGGACGCCACCACGGTGAGCTCCTCAAGGCACTGGGTCTGCTTTTATGCATCTGCTTTTCGTGGGAGATCAGGAGAACTCTCCCAAGGCGTTCTTGGTCTTGCGAATGGCCGGTCCCGTTCCGTTGCCCAGTCGACGTTGTGAGGTCCTCCCCAGGACCAGGGCCTCTCAGCGAATCCCAGGAGGAACTCACACCTACGATGGGCGCTATTTGACAACATCCAAGGCGGTGCGCCAAATGACAGCAAGTTAAGTGATGCATCGATAGCCACTTGCTCCAAGGTGATTTTATAGGTTAAACTCCATAAGCAATGATACCAATAACTTAGCTTTATTTAATCACCCCTGGATCAGGAAAAAAGAGAAATAGTCAGGAATCTAAAAAGTAGAAAGTTACTTTATCAAATATTGCAATGACTTGGAAATTAAAATTTAGTTATAAAGAAGGTTAAATTATAATCATTTGTAGAAAAATGAGTTTTTAAAAAGATAATTTTAGTGAAGTATATCAGGCACACAAATTTAAATGCTATAAGAGAAACCAGAATATAAGTGGGGAGTGAAATATAGGAAGAAAAATGTGGTGTGTATACACAATAGCATACTATTCTGTCATAAAAAGATAAATTTGATTCATTTGTAGGAATAGATGGATATTGAGAGTAGAAATTTAGCTGAAATAAGTCGGACACACAGGCTAAACACTGTATAGTTTGTCTTATATGGAAAATCCAACAGATAAAGATCAGAGTAACCCAGAGATAGTAGGAAGCAGAAAGTTATAACTTCTGCAAACGAAGTAGAGCAAGACAGAGAGTGAGGGGGAAAGGCAGTAAAAGGGGGGACGGGGGAGAAAAAGAAGTAAGATGAGGTATCGCTGTGTACCAACCACAATAAACATAATTCTTATGTACTGCACACATAGACTGATTTAAAAATTTTAATTATACATTTCATGTACACCAATGGATTCAATATGTTGATACCCTATCGTGTACTTAGTGAAAACTATTAAAGGGATATTATGTATTGACTGTATGTACAACCTATTATTATCTGGACTAGCTACTTATTTAATACTAATAAAGACATGAGGCTAACACATTTCAAATAGGAAAGTACCTTTTTCTTAAAATATATAGACCTTAGTTTTTAAAATATTAGGTGTCCAAATATTAATAGTGATAATTAAGTTCTCTCCTGTGTTCAAATTTCATCGATTATTCACAGGTCTTGATTTATCAGCCTGACTGTAAGCTTTTACTCAGGACATTAAGTGAAGCCTAAGTTCACATTTGGGTTCCCTCTTCATGCTGAATATTACTTAGATTTTTAAAAAATGCGTAAGTAATTTCATGTACTCAATGACTATAATATCACGTGGAACAATTTTCTTGTTTTGAAAAATTGACCGAGTTCCAGGGTTGCAAGTTCTCCCTGTGTTTCTTTGGGTGACGAGAAATACACAGGCAAATAAATAGCTATCTTGAGATTTGGGAAGCAGAATACTGGAACATTTTTCAGACCGTTTCAACCTTCACCTAACATTAAATCTCCCGTTGTAATCCATTAGTGATAGTCCACAAGCCATTAATGAAAATGGCTTATTGAGGCAGGCTTGGAGTTAAATCGACCCAAGAAGAGGTAGCCCAAGGATGTTGCTGTCTGCGAACGTGGATGAAATCGTGGTGCCCCGAGGTGGAGAGAATGATACTTAAATCTATTTTTCAGCCCTCGTTTTTCACCTGGATGTCAGAGCTCAGATGTGGAGCCCAGGAGAGAAAGGGTGGCAAATTACTCCCAGGGCACAGAGGAGACACAATTGGAGAGAAACGGGCATGCATCTCCACCTGAGACTAAAACAGCAACACACACACACACACACACACACTCACTCACACACTCACACACTCACACACATAACGTGCATTTCCCTGGCTCATCCTGTGAGCTCCTTCTTCCTTCAGACTTGAAGCTTTGCAGACACTTCTAAGATGTTCCTTTGGAGGATGATCTTCCTTCTCCTGCAATTTCTGCGCTTAGTGCTCACTTTTGATACTGAAGCCTGCCTTCGCAGAAGGAGCACCATCGTGCACAAGGATGGAGATGTGGTGATCGGGGGATTTTTCTACCTTTATCTGCATGCATACTACACTGGTTTCTTTGGTTTAAAGCCCATGAAAGACTTCTTTATCACGCAGTAGGTGCCTTATTTTTACATTCATTCTTCTTGTTTATCATGATGGACAATGTGGATGGATACATTGATGTTATCTATAACATTATCTTGTCTTTTCTACCAATACGTGCGTGGTATTGTTCATAGACTATGTTGTACTTTTCTGTTTTCTTTTTCAAGTTTTGAGGGTGGAAAGAAAATATTCTCTTTTCTTTTTACCTCACTACTCTCATGGTTTCAGGTTAGAATTCAAAGGAAACACAACTCTCTACCTTATTACTCTGTCCAAGTCCTGTACTTGAGCTGCCACTGTGTAGTGTTATATCATATTCCTTAGAAATGCTCAGTATGGCCGATTTAGCTCAGTGGTTCCAGCACCTGTCTTGCAAGTGCAAGGACCCGAGTTCAATCTCTGGTAACCACATACAATACTGGGAGTGGAGACTCACGCCAGCAGCAACCAGTACCACACACCACAGTGCCGGGCGTGGTGGCTCACGCCTGTAATCCCAGCACTCGGGAGGCAGAGGCAGGAGGATTGCTGTGATGTGAGTTTGAGGCTGAGCTCAAGGCCAGCCTGAACCACAAAGTGAGACCCTGTCTCAAAAAAAAAAAAGAAAAAAGAAAAAAAGAAATGCTCAGTAACTACTCCAAAACATCCCCTTCATGCGACTTAGTGTTTGCTAATGATTCTTGGTTATGCATAGAATTTCTTATAAAGCTACAGAATGTCCACTGATAGTGATATCCACCTGTTTGGAGACACTTCTTGCTGTCAGTATTAAAACATCTGCATGTTCATATCTCATGCCAGGGACATATCTCATTCCGTAACTCCTGAAGCGTCAAACCAGGGGAAGAATAAGAATTCAGTCCTCTGTAAGACTTTTACCCTTCAACTGTATCTTCTTAATTTGGACACATGTATAGTCTTTGGCTTCTGAGTCTACATTCGCTCTGTAACCCAGTGTGCATTTAATGTATTTTGCAGCATAACAGAAATTTCCAGCAGATGACTTTGCCCCTGTAGAAAGAGGATGTCACTAAAACAGTGATGGATTGATTGATTGTGTCATTTATCAGATTCTTAGAGCAGAGATATTACGGTGGCAGCAATCTTCCTTGGGGCTGGCAGGGTAAAAATCTGGAGCCCTTCCTTCTGTAGCTGCTGTCTGCTTCTAGCTCATATTTCTTGTCAAGGTCTGATATTTTCCTATATTTTTATTTTGGATGCATTCCGTAGGTTCTGAGTATGGCAGTAATCTCTGAGATTAAGCAGCCTTTCTGCTTCAGCCTCAGAGGATCTGGCGTGAGAGGCATGTGTCACGTACCTGGCATGTATATTTTCCCATACATGTTGATTCTATGTTTTTGCTATTATTAATATGCTTCACGTCAGTTGTTGCTCTGCTCCATATGCAAGTTTTGAAAGTGACAGCTGCTGCCGAGCTGTCTCTCAGCTTGTGAGCGACAGCAGGACCTGGGAGTGGGTCAGCCCAAAGTCTGCCCAGGATCTTCCGGGACCTGGTAAAAAAAAAAAAGTCTCTCAAGAGAAAGATTGAGAATGGTGAGAAATAACTCGGGCTTCCTCCTCACGGTAGAGTTCTGCACCCACTCCAAGCGGGGCTTGCGCCGGGATGAGGAGCTGCTGTGGGCCCTGAGCACTCCCCGGGCCAGCGGGGTTTGCTGTCAGTGCACAGGACGGGCCCCTGACGGGAGGTCCTGGGAGTCGCAGAGTCCTGAGGGCTTTGGGCGGAGCCAGCCAGAGCAGCTTGTAGCTGAGAGCAGCCCGGGACGATCAGACATGATCTGGACACAGAGAGAGGACGAGGAACCGATCGAATACTGTCGTCGGGTTTCAGTAACACTCCGAGGATGCCGGCCAGCGCTTCTCCGTGTCACGCGCTGTGAGCTCCTTCTCTGTCCCCTGCGCTGTGCCCTCACCGGCTCAGAGAACTGGCGCGCAGGAAGCCCCCCTGTGACTGAAGGTAGTACGCAGGCGGCGCCCCGGGACTTTCCTGTCCAGGGTTTTTTATCTGCTAGGATCAAGATATTAGGGATTGGTGAGAAAGTTGTCATTTCACCCAAAATCAGAAGAAAAAAAATCTTTGGATAGTAAAAATATTTTTGCATACATAGATTTGATATATTTTATATCAACAGTATACTAGAAAAAGTAATTTTAATATTTGAAAAGAGGTTATGGCACATGTATGCATGGGTGGACTATAATGATAACAATATAATCATAAATATATAATACAATTTTGTGCACTCAAATGTAGATAAGTACAAAGAAGGATTATCTGTGTTCACCTGAGTCAGCCTATTTTACTTACAAAACGTAATGTTCATATTTGTGTACTCATCAAATTTTATAATTTTTTTTTTAAGGTTTTTTTTGAGACAGGGTCTCGCTTTGTGGTTCAGGCTGGCCCTGAGCTCAGCCTCAAACTCGCATCACAATCCTCCTGCCTCTGCCTCCCGAGTGCTGGGATGACAGGCGTGAGCCACCACGCCCGGCACTGTGGTATGTGGCACTGGTTGCTGCTGGTGTGAGTCTCCACACCCAGTATTGTTATGTGGTTACCGGGGATCGAACCCGAGCCCTTGTGCTTGTAAGACAGGCGCCGGAACCACTGAGCTAACTCCCCGGCCCCTCCCTTGCACTATCTTTATCTTCCTATATCATCCCTAGTCTGTTTAAAGCATTATAATGTTAGTTGCTTGTTGTGCTCTAAGATACCATTTTCTCCTTGTTAGGTTTACTATATTTAAAAACTTTCCATGTTTAGGAATATCTCCAGAGTAATTTTTGCCATTGCTGTGCAAACATCTCTTCTTCTGCTTTTAATTAGAGTAGAATAGAATCGTTTGTAAAAACCAGACTATGAAATATTCCCTGTGGCATTTGTCTCCTTATTAGATTTCCATGGCTTTGTTAAGTATTCGATTATAGGTTTTGTTATTTCTGAAGCTATACTACGTATATTTTACTCAAAATACTTTACATTACTGGTTTTAAGTTGTAAGACATTTGCTAATTCTGATTTATTAGGTTTGGGTTGGCTCTGGCACTTGTGAGAGGGTCATGAGTTCTCTTCAGATGTCCTTTCTGAAGCTATTATTATTATTATTCTTTCTGAGCTATGAATGCCTGTAAATTCCTCATTCATTTCTCTTTACTATTTCATGGGTAATTTATTTCATGGCTTAAGAACTTCAGACCAATACTAAGTAATTCAATGCTAATATTACAATATCATTTCCGTCCCTACTTTATTGAAAATTTTCTAAATGTACAGCTTCTTGAAGAATATTCCTGCCAAGTATGTACTACTAAATAGAAGGGAAAATAAGGAGGAAAAAAATGTCCAAACCCTGAAGAGTAAAGATTTTAGGACCAGTTCAGCGGCCATTCGGGTCAGCTGTGGGGTGAGT
>PVIR01039963.1:0-13613 GCA_004026965.1 Petromus typicus
AAAAAGCTGTGGTTCTTCTACAGAATGGAGTACTACTCTGCCATAAAAAATGATAAGTTTGAATCATTTCTACTTAAATGGACATACCTTGAGGATATCCTCATAAGTGAAATAAATAGGTCACAGAAAGGTACATATCGCATCTTTTCTCTGGTATGAGAAAATGAAGATGTAAATGAGTCCTAGCATTGTATGTTATGTATTGTGAAATAGAAAATGCTCAAAGTAAAATAAGGTGAAAGGGGACAATGTTGAGATTGTAACAAAAAAGTAAGGAAACAAATTTTATGTATATGTGGGGGTGGTAGGGTGGGTGGGGCTATGGGAAAAAAATGAGAATTAAGTTGTGTCTTATAGTGGTACAAATCCCCATTATGGAGTGCAATCATGATGTGTATATTTAATGTACCAATAAAGATAAAAAATAACCTCAGCAGCATAGAAACTAGTAGAAAGATTCCTATAAGATCTTATTATTTTCATTACTCAGTCTGTGTCAAGCAGCATATATGGGGGGAATACACAATGTTTAAAACGGAAGTTACTCATTCTGTCTTATGAATCACATTGTCACTGACTAACACTATTGTGGAATGTTACCTAGTGAAGATCTCTACCACTCAGAAAAGCTATTTGACCATGGCCTCCATTCTACCAGTGCTTGCTCAGGAAAGACCAACTAATCTTCCAATGAAGTGAACAATGAATGCAAATAAAAACTAATGGAGTAAGACAAAGATAGCAATGTTATTAAGGAGGAAAGGACACTTCTAAAATCTGGAGATAGTCAACTATAGAATTAAAATTTTGGAGAGAGAAAAGAGACAATGATATTTGTATCATGCAACTTTAGTAATGTACCTTTCCAAATGAATTTGAAAGATCAACTGAGGAAGAGTGAATGTCAAATGATTTATTGAAAATATCATGGATCTGTACCTTCTAGGACTGGCATTTCTATGTTATAGAATTAAAGTTTCAAACCAGCTGGATCCTGAATGTGCATAAACATGATTTGTAATAATAAAGAGAAAGCACAAGTCAGTCTGATGGGACTGATGAGGGCAGTGTTTGAGTTCTTTGGAAAAATAAACGTCTTGGGAAAAAATCAGGAAATGTAAGGAAGTAGGATGAAAAAAAGCAGAGGGAAAGGAATGAGGAATAAGGAAGATTGCACTTAAATTTTCTGTTAAGAAATAATACTTACATCCAAAATCCAAAAGTCTATAAAAATTATTTGAGGAGTCAGATAAATTATAGTTTAAATTATGTTTAATTTGTTTGTACCCAGCATTAATTAACTATAAGTATATTATCATAAATTAGCAAAACTCTTTAGTTTCTCATCAAATTTGAAGCCTCTGAAAACATCGAATTATATATCAAAGAAAAGCAAATGTCACAGAGAGGGCTTAATGCCAAGTTGAAAAGGAATTTTACAATTAAATAAGAGAGGCACCCATGTTTATAGCAGCTCAGCTTGTAATAGCTGCATCTGCATTGGAAACAACCCAAATGTCCATCGACTGGAGACTGGATAAAGATGTGTTTTTAAAAAATGGATTATTACTCTGCCACAAAGAATAATAAGCTTGAGTCATTCATACTCAAATGGATGTACCTTGAAGACACACTCATAAGCAAAATAAATAGGTCATAAATGTGTAAATACTGTATCTTTTCTCTGATATGAGAAACTGAAAATGTAAAGGAGTTCTAGAATGTATGATAGATATCATAAAACAGAAATTATTCAAAGAGAAATGAGGGTAAGTGTAAGTAATGAGGGGAAAAATTGTAATGGTAATAAAGAAATGGAAAAAAACTTTTATATATAGGCGGTGGGAGGTTGGAAGGTGGGTAGGGAAATGGGAAAAACTGAGAATTAAGTCATGTCAAATACTGGTAGAAATTGTCAATGTTCAGTGTGACCATTATATGTATATAAAATATACCTATAACAATTTTTTTAAAAATATAAAAAAGGCATACAGTATTCACACTGTCTGAATGGAAACACAGCTTAGCTTTACCACTTGGTAGCTGTATGAACTATAGCATAATGTTCAATATCTCTGTGTTTTAGTTGGATGTTTATGTCACACTGATAATGATAGTATTCACCCTTCAGAACTGGAATGAATTAAAATAATTACATTTTAGAACAATTTTTTGCCAATGGTAAATGTTATATAACTATTTGTACATAAAGTAAATACATATACAACTGATCTGCTTTCTATGAGAAAGTAATGAGCTTAAGGAATATTTGTTCTGTTAAAGAGAATTAAGTAATTGTTTGGAACTCTGGGAAGATTAGATTATAAATCAAACCAAAGTATCAAATCATGAAGAATTTGACTATCAGTAATTTTCCTAGGTCAGATGTGGAAACAACACTAACTCAATTTATTGAAAATAGCAACAGTTTGAAATGTTAGAAAATTCCATGTCTTCTGCTATCCTGGTCTTATTTCACAGGAAAATTTTAGGAAACACACAGAAAACTTCACAAGTGTAGTTGGCTTTCCATTTTCCTTTCCGATTGGATCTCCCCTTGTCCAGAATGGAAGAGACTGTAAGAAAACGCTCTGAGTGCTGTCTGCTGAGTGAGGAGAAATCACTCATTTATTCTTTCCTCATCTATTACCTGGATGTCTCAAGGTGGTGCATTGTAGTACATGAGACTGTTGCATTTTGAGAATTTAAATTATCAAAAGTGTTTTTGGAGAAATTAAGGATACAATCATATTTAAAAACTCATTTCCCAGTAAAAAGATAAGTCAAGTCACAATGAAAAAGGAAGATAGAGTGCTGTTTGAAGAACCCTTTAAAACACTTCACCTGTTCCTTATCCAAATTGTCTGTAAGAACATCTATATCCCAGGGCTGGGAACTAAACTGATTGTCCCCTGCAGAGTATTGGAACAAACTGTCTTCACTTAGAGAGTCATAAGAAAAGCATTCTCTCACATTGTATGATGGACGAGAGTCACTAAGCAGGCAAGTAAAAGCTTTCTCAAAATTAGAGAAGCCTTGTAATCTTCTAGGCAGTTATCAACTTATAGCCAGGTATTGGATTTAATCTCTCAGTAACCATGCTTGAATTCCAAGCACAAGATTAGAGTTCTAACTTAAAACTACATTCAGTAACAGAAGATAGAAAGTTATTTATAGTTATTTGTGTACACTCCTCAAAGTAGATATTAAAGAATGTGTAAAGAATTTGCAAAGGTAAAAAATACATGGGTTATTCTTAGTACGTACACTTCAACATCCTTACACAGTGATAACTATAGTGGTGATTTTTACAGTGGTAACTTTTACATTAATTTACAGATTTTTGTCACCTGACACATCTACTGCTTTTATGATGAGTTTATCCTAAATTTTCTTGCCAACATAAACCACTTTATAGAGAAGTTCTGGGAGTTATGCAATTATATATACATATATATGTTTTATATATATATGTATGTATATATATAAAATCTTTCAGTTTTTCACTCCAAAAGAAAAGCAACAAAACAAAATCCAATCATCAATTTTGTCCTACTGTCTTCATAATAATGTGGAGTATTTTATATTAAAGCCACAGAGAGAGGTCTGATTATACCAAGCTGTGTTGCTGAACAATTTCTTACAAATCTCATAGAGATAAGGCATTTGGAGGTAAAAGTTGTTCTGTTCAGAACTCAGGTAAAACTATTTTTAGCAGAGTAGGAGGGAGGACAGTAGCATTTTCATCACATCCAGTCCCAGGAACTCTCCCACAGCTTATGACTTGCTTGTGGATAGAAGATTTCAGGACAGAAAAAGCCAATCATGGACAGAAGCCAGAGTAGACAACAAATCAAGCACAGACGAGAGGTTCCATGCATCAGAGACCACGGGACCTTTTCCAAGTACTCTCTATCCATTCACAAGGGGCTCAGCTCTCCCTGGTTTTCTCCATTGGATGCTGTGAAATTGTTTAAAGTAACTTTGTCATCCAAAGCAGATTAAGATACTTTAGGAGCTCTCCATTTTGAGTAGTACTATAGGCCTCCATCTCCCACAATGTGATGTGATTCAAAATAAAACATATCTCAATGCAGAAAATACAATTACCATGCTTGTGCAAAAGTACAGAAATTTCTATCTAAATACACCAATTGTTAAATTCTGACAGGTTTATAACAGCTGAAAAATTAAATTTTTAACTACTATGACTTTCCAGTATACAGACAGTATGGTTTTTTTAAATTAATTAATTAATTTATTTATTTATTTATTTATAATGGAAAGCAAGAATTGAATTAAAGAGAAGGTCAGGAAAGGAAGGAAGAAGCAAGGGAGGAGACGAAAACCAGGGAAGGAAGGGAGAATTTAGTCAAGTTATTTATTGATGGACAGGATCTACAAATTTAGTGATAAACTGTGTGTCATTTCTCAAATTTCTGCTCCTTCACAAATTACTTTTAACTTGTCTCTCCTTGAGTACTGGAGAGACAAAAGCAAGCAGCGGAGCAGAGCTCCAAGCAGAAAGGTGCCACACAGGTGACACCTGGACACGCAGTAGAACCTGCCAGTCAGTACATAAGAGATTCCTGCTGAGTAAACAAAGAGAGGCAAAAAACTTTCTTTACTTCGATATAATGGTATGTTTCATAGATGAAAAAAATAGATGAGTTGTCTTGCTAGCAATACTTAGCCATGCTCTACTGGTTTTCCTGATATTTTAATTAAAAATGTACATGTTTATTTATTGAATTAACTAATAAATTGCTTCTTTTCTGTTTTGCTCCTGCTGAGGTCAGATACCCAGGGCTCAGAGATAAGATGCAGGGCCACAGCTGCCTTCTGCAACCTTCATGGCCCCTCTTCTGCAGGAATTTGTCCAGGATGTGAGTGAGGACTCTGTTATTTACCACATGGGTAACCTTGGCTTCTCTGAGCCTCAGAAGCCACTCCTGCAGTGAAAATAATCACACCTACCTCCTTCCTCCTGGAAGGTTATCTGATAGCAGGTCCCCAGTGCTCATCACCTGCAATGTAGTTGGTATATTTTCAGTGACACTCATGACCCTCCATCTTACCTTTGTCCCCATGCACTAGGTACTTAAGTACTGCTAAAGAAAAAGCCAGAAACACACTGACATTGCCCTCATCTCTCTATTCTAAAGTGTCTCATTCAGTCCTTGCCAAAGCATTCCTTATCCCCAGTCTGGTGATGAAAGCAGCCAGATTAATTTCTTAGTAACTTCTGAGAGCAATTTTATAGATTTTTCCATGTTTACTTGGGCACAGGAAAAAGGAGACCTGAGCTCTTGGGCTGAAGTGTTTCTTCTATTACTGACTCACAGAGATGACCGTAAAAATAAAATGCTTATCCTAAGAATGATTCAAGTGGACTGAATCCAGCTTTGCCCCCCTTAGTTTACATATTAGCACCTTCGCAGGAAACAGAAAAAAATTGCTGCAATGTCAAGTAATACACTAAAACCTGCAAATCAGTTATTTCAACGCACAAACAAAAACATAAAATGACTCTTAATGTAATATGATTTTTATGCCTTGTCTAATCTCCTCGCCAAAACCTGGAACAGGGCATGGGTGGCTTGTGTGGCTGTGATGTGATACAACCTGACAGAGCCAATGAGATGGAGAATTTCAGCAGGGGTGCCACACACATCTCTGCACCTTCAGCAACAGAGCTGGAGCCACTTGTTCCTGGTCGCTGGCCTGAGGAAACAGTGGGAAGTGCTCGGGCAGCAGCTGATGAAGATACTGGGAGCTCTGTGCCAAAGGCTGTGGGCTGTGGACCTCATGGTCCTTTGCTTGTTTCAAAGCACTGTGGGTTTGAGTTCTGTTTGTGATGTGAGTAAGTCACTTGACATCTCATTCTCTTATTAATTCACTCGATAAATATGTACTATGCACCTCATACCCACTAGACACTGAACTAGTGCTGGGAATAGAACAGTGATGAAGAGATCTCTCGCCTGCAGATAATTACAACTAGTATGATAACAGAAAGACTTGACCTACGTAGGCTTAGGAAGCCAACCTCGGTAATCAGACTGCAGCCTACATGTCACTTTCCACTCATTCCTTCAGCTGCATGTCTTTCTGCAGGGAATGACGGAAAATCGATGCCCTGCATCCAACCCTGAGACGTGACATCTTACAGAAGCCGAGTAAGAACAGGACGGGTAGGAAGACTTCCAGATAGTGTGCATTTGAATTACTCAGAAAAAAGCTCGACTCTTGTAAAAATGGAAGAATTTTGATGGGTGGAAAGGAAGAGGCAGACACTATGTAGAAAAGTAGGAAGCATATATGTGTGTGTGTGTGACTATATATATATATATATATATATTCATATATATATATTCATATATATATATGTATATGTATATATGAATGATTTGGGGTTTTTTTTGTTCTGTTTTGAGACTGTGCACTTCAGCTTGACCTTGAACTCACTATGTATCCCAAGCTGGCATCAAAATTAAGGCAACCTCCTGCCTCAGCTTCCCAAGTGCTAGGATTGTGGGCATGATCAACAATCCCTGGCTACATATAGTATTAAGTGATATTAACCTGCACCTATCATTTGATAAACCTTTGAAAATTTCTCTATTTAAATAAATGTGAAATTCTGTCATTATATTTATGACAATGGTGGATGCTACTGTGTGGCAATACCATAATTTATATGATTAATCCTACATTGGTCAACATTACTTCTCAAGGTACTGTAGGCAATCTTCAGCTAAATAGCCTTAAAGGACTCTGTGGGTGGAAAAAAAACCTTAGCCTGCCTTTGAAACCCAAGATTAGCATCCGGTTTTAGCAGCTGATGGTGGTAGTTCATCGTGGCCACTGGTGTGCAAGCAGAGTGATGTAATGGAAAAGGGCCTGGAACAGATGATAAAGATTTTAGGTCTAAATCTCAAATATCACCTGAGTCATTCTGAAAAAAATCCTCTGGTATATCTGATTGAATTTCCTCATATGTTAAAATAGGCAGAAAGAAGTGGGTGGAGAACAGGCGGAGAAAGTATTTTAGGTTAGGTAGAACTTCTAAAAACAATACTCATAGGGTGCCAATAGGAAAATATTTAATAAAAATAACAGTTATATTAAAAAATAAGTTTCACTGGACAAAGCTTGGAAAATAACATTTATGGAGACTAAAGATGCTGAGATTCTTATCAGAATGTATCAAGGAACAGAGATTTCTTTCATGAAGAAGCAGACTTTTCTTTCACCATTCAGATATTGAACTTGATGACATCCTTTGAGGCCTCATGACCTCTGAAGTCACTTAATGTCCTCACTGCATGGTGTCTATACCACCAAGAGGGCCTGGAAATACCACTCAGACTTCACCAGTGTTAGGCTGAACAGTTCTTGGTATACCCTCTGAGCAGGGAAGAGTACTGAAAGACTTGCTGGGATTGGATAGACCAAGTAGATGTAGCACCCATAAACATTCCAGTTGATTAAGCATCCATTCTGACTAGATGGCTGATGTATAGCTTGAATGTTATACCTAGTTAATTCATAAATGTTAACCCTAAATGGTAACTTCATAATGATCTAGTACAGCATTTCTGTTTTTTTTTTTTTTTTTTTTTTTTTTTTTTTTTTTTTTTTTTTTTTGTGTGTGTGTGTGTGTGTGTGTGTGTTTGGTTCAGGCTGGCCCTGAGCTCAGCCTCAAACTCACATCACAGCAATCCTCCTGCCTCCACCTCCCACGTGCTGGGATTACAGGCGTGAGCCACCATGGCCGGCACTATGGTATGTGGTACTGGTTGCTGCTGGGGTGAGTCTCCATGCCCAGTATTGTTATGTGGTTACTGAGTATCGAACCCGGGCCCTTGCACTTGCAAGACAGGTGCCGAAACCACTGAGCTATATCCCTGGACCATAGTACAGTATTTCTTAACCTATATATCATATCACTAAACATCATTCTTGTAAAAATATACAATTCAAGGACACTGTATTGCTTAAAATAATGAAATCTGTCATAAGACAGTTAAGTTCAGAACTTATCTTTACTTATTATTATTTGTGATATTTTTACAAGTTGTTTAATATCTCTAATATCTAATACTATAGATACTATAGTATATCTGCTTCATCTTCAGGCAGATATTATAAGTCAAATTGTTCCCATAAGATTAGTTCAGATTTTGCTACTTAAAATGTTCAATAACTTTTAGGTATTGCTATTGGTAAGTTATTTGAAAAGTTCTTATCAAGCACCTAATCATAACAGTAACATCGTATTTCAAGAAATATCAGGATTTTCCAACATTCAATATTACCCACTTGATAAGCACTCATAATTCTACAAAATTAAGCATTTATCAAGTGAATGGCAAGTGAACAGAGAGCTCAAATGCAGAGCTTGTAACGGAGACGTTTCCACATATCTATGAGCTGCTAGACAAAAGATACAAATTTATTTCAAAGTAGATTTTGAAAGCGCAAACTTAAAGTACTGAAGATCAAAATAATTCATTCATAGAATTCAAATAAAATTCAGTTACTTCATTTTATTATTACATACTTTCAGAAATTCAGGAGAGCCACGGGAAAAGTATAGATTTAAAAGAAAGTGGTTCCCTGATTCTTTCTTTCTTTCTTTCTTTCTTTTTTTTAAGGTTTTTTGAGACAGGGTCTCGCTTTGTGGTTCAGGTTGGCCCAGAGCTCAGCCTCAAACTCACATCACAGCAATCCTTCTGTCTCTGCCTCCCAAGTGCTGAGATTACAGGCATGAGCCATCATGCTGAGAGTCTCCACATCCAGTACTGTATATGATTAACTGGGGAATTGAACCTGGGCCCTTGTGCTTGCAAGACAGGCACCAGAACCACTGAGCTAAATCTTCAGACTCCATTTTCACTTTTAACATTCTATATTTCTTCTCAGGAACTAGTCAAAGAAGGATCCTGGTCATGAAGACCTTCATTCAGAGAAATAGTAATGAACATTTAGTAAATAAACAAACACTGTCAATAAGGAGATGCATAAAAGTAGGCTGTTCCAGAAAACATTAAGTATTTTAGTCCATAGTGACAGTCTTATGATAACAACTAGTAGTGAAAGAAAGTGATTGGAGGGAATCTTCTTGCAAAAGTGACATTTGAGGAGCAACTGGAAAGATGGAAAGAAACAAGAGTCTGAGCACCTCAGGGCACTCAATTCATGTCTGTGATACAGCGAACTCACATGCACTGAAGTAGAAGAGCCTGAAAAGCCCAAGAAAGAGAAGAAAATGGACATGGCTGAACCCAACTGATAAAGCAGACAGAGGGTGGAGTCGAGAGGAGTCCTCAGCCAGAGAGAGGGCCTGCTTGGCAGATACTGGGAAAAAAAAAGTTTGGATTTCACTTAAGTGTTATGGGAAACTATATGAGAGACTAGATCAAAAGAGTAACCTGAACTAATTTACTTTTTCCAAAAGTAACACTTTGCTTTGGCAGGGATTGGATTATGAAGAACAAAGTATGAAATATCAAAGACTCTTGTGCATCAACATCTGATAAATACAGTGAGCTACTGACCAAAATCTAGTGTTTTCTTCCTTCTAGATGCAAGCTAAAGTATATTTCTTGGCTTCATTTGTAACCCAAAGTAGTATTAATTCTCATTGGAATGTGAGGACAATATGGTATGCAATTTCTTCTTTTATTCCTCGGGGAAAAAATTCCTAGCAAAAATTTAAAAAATAAAAATAACATGGGCTGGCCACAATTTTTTTCTACCTGAGGTGGCTAGAAAAGTGGCCAGTAAATAGTTTCAAAGTTTTCGAGTGTCTGTGTTGAGTAGAGCTTGATGCCACTTTAGAACATTTACATTTGACTTTTCTGTGAGAAGTAAATTAAATTGCTGGCTTTTACATATTGGGCTTCTTATTTCTGTACCTTAATCAATTTTCCTTAATAAGTGATGAAAAGGCAACACAAGGAGCATGTTAACAGGGCTAAACGTCTTTGTACTAGAAACATCCAAGGTTATTAACGTAAGCAGTGACCTACAGTGTTCATTCATTACTGACTCTCATTAGAGAAAGGACTCCCATGGTAACTTAAATCAACTAAAATCAGACTAAAATATCTCAGTGATCATTCAAACAATTTTTCCTTGATAAAGAGACCATAATGTGAAGTGTTAAATATGTTAATTCCTATAACTATCAACATTCATTTACCAAGATAAATTTCAAGATTGTTTGTTTTAATGTCAAAAAGCCCCAGTCATTAGCAATATAAAAATGAAAAGCCTTGTTGTTGGCCACTTCACAGAGGTGCTCAGTGATGTTTCCCAATGTTCTGTTTCCAGAGGAAGGAAACCACGTAGCTCCCCAGGAATCCTGCCCCTCTTCTGAACCACTCAGCACATTTCTACTAATGAAATGTGTCCATAAAAACAAAATGTTGCTATGGAGAAACGGACAGGAGACTGCTTTCATTCATGTCTGTAGCAAGGCTTACTACTTGCCTATATTACATTTGTTCCACTCTTCCAACCTAGTACTCGAACCTTGCTAAAGTGTTATTTGGGACTTTGAGGAAATCTCAAAGATAAAATTTCTTTGAAGAGTCCTTTTCTCCTCCCTCTTGTCTGGCAGGCAGGTGTATAATTGGTCAAAAGGGAACGTGAAGCGTGGATGCCTCATAGTAAGGATGACAGAACACAGACCTGACAGCCAGGCCCCAAAGCCATCCCAGAGCTGTGATTTCAGTCTGGGACTAAATTCTTCCATACATGTTTTTTAAGTGGGAAAAAAGGCAAATTTAAGCTATTATTTGGACTTTTCCTATTATATCCATGAAACCTAATCCATCAATTGATAGTCATAGCTTCCCATGTAATAAAACCTAATTTATAACATGTGAGGATCTCAAGATTATATAGAATTATTTATTGAACAATTATCAAGTGTTAGACATTGTCTTTTTTCATAAATTCATTCAGGATATTTTACTTAGGAGAATAAAAAGTGAAAAGCAATAGCAGCCATGATAAATGGAAAGGCAATGACTGAGTTTTACAGAGCAGAAAGGAGAAATGATGTAAAGATCAAAGTGAAAGAACTCATAAGCAGGTGGTACATGAATTTGTCTTGTGTGATGGTCTTTTATAGAGAGTGGTAGAGTCTAGGGATTAAATGTCTGGATTCAGGAGCCAGATCACCAGGTCGACTTAGTTCTACTACTTATTAGCTACATGACCTGGAGCAAATTGTATATTGTGTCATGCCTCAGATTTCTCAATCATAAAATAGAGGAAAGAATTTTTAACTTATAGAGTTATTATCATGATTCTGCACACACACACATTTCATACATATATGATTTACAGATATTAACTGTTATAACTCTGATTCTGATTTAGAATATTTTTCCAGTAATATCGATCTCTTAATTCTGAAAAACTGCTGGTACCCTGTGGTAACCAATGTACCCCTCTCTTCATTTATTTCTCAGCTGAATAAAAGGACCCATGCATACCTCACCCTGTGACCGTGTGACTTACTTCAAGAACAGGAATAGCATGAGACTTAGGCAGTAATTTTTAGAAATAAAGCAAAGGAGGAAGAATCCTTCCTTTTTACACAAACAGGAAAAAAATGGACCTAGAAGCCCTGTGCCTAAACTCACAGAGAAAAACCACTTTGAAGGAAATGCCAACAATTCTGAGTAAGCAGGACCACTGTGCTCAGTTACGTGCCTCAGGTGACCCTCTTCTTTGAGGTGCCTTCCTATGGTCTTCTTTGTCATGTGGGACCAGCCTGGTCTGGTAGTGTCACCAGAGTGACCCTGAGGGTATATGTGCAGGGAGCCTGTCTCATTCCTCTGGTGTACACCTAGACCCTTAGCCCTGCATAGAGGTCTGACCAGATAATTTAAGAACTCAGATTTGTGCTATGTCATCATCCCAAGGCATACCCATGTCCAGTCTTGGCGGTGTGTTCCTTCTGCCTAGTGCAGAATTTCTTTCATGGAGCAGCAGCTGATCAGACTATCAGAGCGGGCTGCGTACAGGGGACTGGAAGTAAAGGGAGAGACAGTCAGAGACAAAAAAAGACAGTCGTAGCCCTCAGAATCAGACCTGCCTGGTTCCTGCAACTGTCAACCTCTGGCCACTATGTCCTTGTACATTTGTTTATCTATTTACTCATTCATTTATTTGTGTATGTGTATTATAGTTCAAGTGTGAGTTGTTACCTCAAAGGATGATGAATTCCCCAAAAAAATGATTTTTGAAGAGATCTTTAGACATGGTCTAAAGGTGAAAGTGAAGTGAATTCTGTGGGAAAAGGAAATAGCACCACCAAGACACAGTAGAGGATTGGTACAGAAAACTAACCTATGCCATGCCAAACTAAGTGTGATAGTCTATTGTAGTCACAATAGAAACAAAGAATCATCTTTGCTGCCATTTGCAAAACATTGTTTCTTATGGGGAAGAAGTGTGTGAGAACACAGCAGCTTTGCTCAGATTCTCACACTTCTCATTGTCGGGGCAGTCAGATAGTTAGTCTTTCTATGGTCAAGAGAGATGTCTCACTTGGGGAAGCTTCTCTAGGTATTTTAAAAGAATTTGTCTTCAAAGAGAGCACTTGGTGACTCTGAGAGCTTTATTTCAACATCCCATTCGCTCAGATGTGTTATGGCTTCTCTACATAGATTTATACATCTTGGACACTCAGTTTTTTGGTTCAGTTTTTTGTCCACACATCTTATATATGACCTCTAGAACTCCTGACAAAACTTTAAGAATAATCCAAATCCTTCTCCATGCACAAAGGGCTATTTCACTTCCTTGCATGTCATGCTCTCTGAATGTCACATGGAAATGATAATGCAGGCCAAGATTCAGAGCTCTCAATGTAACAGAGGTGTTTGCTTTGATCACCCCTAAACAATCAGAAAAGTTTAGACCTCTGAGGTCTAATTTTTTATACAAATTCTAGTATCTGAGGTTAAATTATTCTTTTTAAAAACCTTATTCTTTTATGAATGCAAAATTTAGATTTTGAGAAGCATGCCATTTTAAACTCTCCCCTAAAGTGACTCAATATTTAATGTCCATTAAAGAATACTTGGCAGATTGATTCCTAAGTATTTTATTTTTGGGGGTGCTATTGTGAAAGGGACTGACTCTCCAATTTCTATCTCAGTGGGTCTACTGTTTGTGTATATGAAGGCTATTGATTGTTGAGCGTTGACCTTGTAACCAGCTACGCGGCTAAAATTGGCGATTAGGTCCAGCAGTTTTTTAATTGAGTTTTTAGGATCCTCTAGATAGAGTATCATGTCATCAGCAAATAATGACAATTTAACTTCTTTTTTCCCAATCTTTATTCCTTTTATTTCTTTCTCTTGCCTAATTGCTATGGCTAATATTTCCAGAACTATATTGAACAGAAGTGGTGAGAGAGGACACCCTTGTCTTGTTCTTTATCTTAGTGTGAAAGGTTTCAATTTTTGACCATTTAGTATGATACTGGCTGAAGGTTTCTCATAGATAGCTTTTATTAGTTTGAGATACAGACCATCTATTCCGATCTTCTGTAGAGTTTTGAACATAAATGGGTGTTGTATTTT
>PVIR01039964.1:0-13618 GCA_004026965.1 Petromus typicus
AAAAAAAAAAAAAAAAAGCAAACAGTAGAGCTGAGTGATTTTCAATGTTTTGAGCTTCACCAAAAGGAATTTAAGTTGAAGCAATGGAAAATTTTGTTGTTGAAAAGATCAGCATTAGAAAAAAGCGAAGTACTTAATAACAAACAAGACCATAGGAAAAATATCGAAAGAGCAGGTGAGGAACCTTCAAGGCCACACCCTTCACTGATTCAGAGTGGCAAAAGTGAAGGTCTTTGCTGTGAGAAGGCAGCCCCAGGGCACCCTGTTGAAGGAGAACAACAGTGGACACGTTGTCTTCTGGGTTGCTGTGCACAGTACCTACCCCCCTCACCCCCACCCGGGCGCTCAGGCTGGAGCAGCAGTTCCGTCTCTATAAACTCTCCCACTTTCTTTCTTCATATTGGTAATTTGTGCATTGGTTTTTTGTTTGTTTGTTTGTTTTCCATTAACTGATTCGTCTTTCTAGAATTTTGCTGATAGGTTCAGAACCATTTTGATCTTCTAATTTTCTCATTTAGATATTTCATTGCCCTTTGCTTTTGCTTACTTGCTTCATTCATTAATTCATTCAGCTAGCTAGCTAGCGATCCTGGGATCAAACTTGGGCCCTAGAGCTTCCAAGGTAGGCACCAGTGCCACTTGAGTAAATCCCCAGGTGTTTGCTTTTATTTTTATAATTCCCTTTTTTACTAAGTTTGGATAGTGGCAGCTTGCTGTGATGATTTTAGGCTTCTTTTCTGTTTAAAGTATTAAGAGCCATAAAATAGCCAGCCGTGATGGCACATCTATCCCAGCACTCAGAAGTCTGAGGCAGGAAATTTGTGGTGAGTTGGAAGCCAGCCTAGGCTATACTGAATTTGAGCCTATCGGTGAGTTATGTAGGGAGATCTTGTCAAAAAAATGAATGAATGAATGCCATAAATTTTGTTTAAAGATCACCTTTGATGCATTGCCTGTTTAATATTTTCTAGTGTCCTTGATGATTTCTTCATAACTGATAGAAAATAAAATGGCCGGAGACTTAGTGTCTGGTGGTGGGATATATGGGGAGAGGTACCTGCTGGACTGCTCTAAAGATAGAAGAGCAGCCCCTGGACAAAGCAGGCAGCAGCCATGTACAGTCTGAGGGCGGGGACTAGTGGTCAAGGGCAAAAGAGCATCATGTCATTTTCTAACCGATGAGTTCATATATGACCGAATGGTAGCATAAAAGGGGTGTGGCAAGACACGAGACATTATGGAAAGGAGAAGAGCAGTCTTTTGCTGGAACTCCATATTGCCTTTGTTCTATACCTCCAGACCTATCAGTAACCTGTATGTCATTTAAAAGAACATTTTTCAGTAGCCAAATATTTAGTTAATTTTCCAAGTATCCTTTTTTTTTTAGTACCAGGGATTGAGCTCAGGACCTTGGCTTGTGAGGCAGGTACAGCGCCAGTGAGCTAATTCCCAGGCCCCCAAATATCTTTAATTAATTGATTTCTTTAAATTACTGTGTTGCAGTTAGAAACTATATTATATATGAGCCTTCCAAGGTAGTTTTATTGGCCAGCATTTATGGTCCAGTGTACTGAATGCTCCACATATGCTTGTAAAGCTCTGTGTGTGTGTGTGTGTGTGTGTGTGTAACTGTATAAAGTATTCTGTAAATGTCAGGACAACTTGATTGATAATGTAGTTCATACCTGTTTCCTTCCTAATTTTGTCTATCCCTCCATCCATTTATTTCAGTTTTTTAAGTATCTGTTTGGGAGATGCCTCACAATCACAAGGTCCTGAGTTTGATCCTCAATGTAAAAAAAACAAACAAACAAACAAAAACACTCCAAAGCGATTAAAGAATGTTTTGATTTTTAGTTTTTTTGAGACAAGGTCTCACTTTGTAGTTTAGGCTGGCCTTGAACTCACTATGTAGCCCAGACTAGCCTCAAATTCTTGGCAATCCTGCCTCTGCCTCCCAAGTGCTGGGATTTAAAGACTTTTTAGTGTTTCCTAATACAGTTTTCTATTCTTAGCAAGGTTTATTGCTTTATTCAGATTAGAGGTACATCTGGTATTATTTTCCATCTACTTTAAAATATTTCTTTTAATTCTTTTAGTAAAAAACTACTTACAACAACTTTTAAGTTTTTGAAGATAATTTTTCTGAATATAGAATCTAGATTGCTAGATATTTCAGCACTCTAATGATGTTATTCTGTTGTATTTTTCTATGTTTGTTTGTTTTGAGACAGGGTACTATGTTGCCCAGGCTGCTCTTGAACTAATAACAGTCCTCCTGCCTCAGTTCATGAGTGCTGTGATTATAAATATGTGTCACCACTACTAGCTCTTACTCGAAACTTGTAAGGAATTGTTCCTTTGGATTTTTTTTTTTTTTGTCTCATTCATTACAGAGAAATTCCCCGAGATGATGAGACTCACTGGCACATATGAAGTCACTGAGGCTTTGTCCTTTCGTTTTGTGACTCTTCTTTCCCTCTGTTTATATGCTTTAGTTCAGATCATTCTTTTGTTTGTATGTTTGGCTTTTGTTTGTGATTTGTGGTACTGGGGTTCAAACCCAGGGCCTCATACATGCTAGGTTGACCTTATCCAGCTGAGCTGCATCTCCGCCTCTAATTTATATTATTCTTATTACACCTGCAGGTTTCCCTTCTGTAGCATCTAAACTGCTATTAATCCTCCCATTAATTTAGTATTTTGTATAGATAAGTTCTTCACCTTTAAAATTCCTATTCAGTTTTTTTTTTTTTTTTTAGGTTTTTTGAGACAGGGTCTCGCTTTGTGGTTCAGGCTGGCCCTGAGCTCAGCCTCGAACTCACATCACAATCCTCCTGCCTCTGCCTCCCGAGGGCTGGGATTACAGGCGTGAGCCACCACGCCCGGCACTGTGGTATGTGGTACTGGTTGCTGCTGGGTGTGGGTCTCCACGCCCAGTATTGTTATGTGGTTACCAGGGAATCGAACCCGGGTCCTTGCGCTTGCGAGACAGGCGCCGGAACCACTGAGCTAACTCCCCGGCCCCCCTATTCAGTTTTTTAAAGAATGTTTTGCTTCATTCAATTTCTTAAAATATTCTGCAACATAGGTAATAGCTCTCATAAAGTCCTTGCCTCCTGACTCAGTTATTCCCACTACTTTCTGGTCTGTTTTTATTGATTAATATTTTGGTTGGTGCTAGTTGTTGTGTTCCCGTTTAGTCATGTATTTAGTATTTACTGGATAGTGGACATTATGACATTTTTCTTTGCTCTGTGATAGATTTTGTTATTTTTCAGATAGAAAAATAGAAAGTATGTAAGTGAATGGGTGTTTCTGGATTGTAATAAAACTTTATTTACGAGGCCTGGCAGCTTGCTGATGGGTAGTAGTTTGCTGGTTCCTGCTTTTGTTGGTAAGCTTTGTCAGAGCAACTTTAGAGTAGCTTTTTTTCTCTGGCTATTTTATCCACCTTATTTAGGGCTGCCCCTTTTGGAGTATCTCATGGGTGCTGGCAGGGATGCTACTTAGCTGGTTGAAACTCGGGTGTCCGGTGCTTTTATGTGAGCGTGGGTATCCTTTCGTTTGCGAGCTCCAGCTCTCCTTTGCCCGTTGTCATGGGGCTTCATCATGTACATGTGCGACTCAGTATTCAGCCAAGATTCAAGCATACCCCTAAGCTCAGCACCAGAAATCTTCTGAGTCACTCCCTGCTCTAATGGGGAGCTCCTGAAATGCTAGTTTATGTCTTCTCCTTTCAACAAGGTAACTTTGATCTCCTTGGGAGGTCCCTCTTGATCTACAGTCCAGAAAGTATCTCCAGACAAAAACAGCCGAGTGGAGCAGAAAGCCTACATCCTGAATTCTCTCTTGTCTGGTATTTTTTAGTATTTTATTATATATATATATATATTTTTTTCCAGTTTTGTAGGTACTGTTAGCAGGAGAGGAGGTCCTTCCTAGTTTTCCTATTATGCCTAGAAAATCTTATGATAGTTTTTAAGTAAGTATATGTCTCAATTCCATTTCAGTTTAGTTTCTTTGGAAGTAGTATTTAGACTCCCACATATAGTATTTTTAAAAACTCCTTGGGGTTCTAACACATAGCCCAGTTAAGAATCATGGCTGTAAGGGTTTTGGACCCAAACAAATAATTGAGCACTTAAGTAGCAGACCCGAGTGCATACTAAGCAGGATGCTGCTGGCAGCTTGGAACTTGCTCAGTTAGACAGTGAACAAGCGAGATCTCCTGAGTGGCAAGAGATGATTGGAAAGGAAGTAGGAGATGATTCCTTTCTTCTGGAGTTTAAAAACTAAAGTTCATTCTCTCTTCTTTCTCCCAGAGACCAGATGAAAATAGTGGCCGGAATTATACATCTTTTGTTTCTTTTTTTTTTGAGATAGGGTTTTACTTTATAGTTCAGGCTGGCCCCAAACTCACTATGTAGCCACGGCAAGCCTCGCACTCCCAGCAGTCCTCCTGCCTCTGCCCCCTGTGTGCTGGGAGCCAGCACGCCTGGCATTGTGGTGTGTGGTACTGATTGCCCACCACGCTCAGCATTGTTGTATGTGGTTACAGGGATCAAACTGGGGCCTTGCGGCCTTGCGCTTGCAAGGCAGATATACCAGAACCGTTGAGCTAAATTCCTGACCCCAGAATTAGACATCTTTTTGCCTCTTACCCACTTGCATGGCAGAATTTACAATCACTTTTTAAAAAGAAAAATTTATTTTATCCCACTCCCCCAAGCCTTCGCCCCTCCCGATGTACAAAAGCTTTTTTTTCCATTTTTCCTTCTATTTTCACTTTTCTTTCTTGTCCCTTCTTTCCTTTCTTCCTCTCTCCTCCCTGTTCCCCTTCCCATTTAAACACTTTCTTCCCACTTCCCCACGTTGATTGTACATTTCAGTCCTTGTTTTCACTTTCAGTTTCTCACACTGGAGGAACAATGAGGTATTGAAACATGTGCGTCCAGTATTTCACATGGGAGTGTGATCTGAAAGTCCATCCCTTAAACTGTAAAAGTCTAAAGCGTGTCCTTCTCTGTTCCCACCGTCACTTCTGTCCTGCAGATGGACTGAAGAAGTGAAGAAGATAGGACCACCTCTGTGGCCCAGGCTCTCCCTGTATCACGTCCTCCTCAGACTGGGGAAGGGCGATGAGTGAAGATCAAGTTACCCTTTTCCTGTCTCCTCTGTCTCCCTGTCCTCATTCACTCTTACTCCCTACGCAGAGGGCTGTGTTAAGTAAAGCATGTTAAATATTATTTACAGAGTATGTAGCCATCCATGAGTAATAGAGGAAACCAAAATTGATACCCTTTTCAGAGGCGATTTATCTAAATGTGAATAATCAGAGAAGGATAAGTATGTAGTCCAGGAGATGTGAACTCATGCCAAGAGAACCCATCACAATAATAAACCGTATTTCAGAGTCTTATTTTGGCCTAGAAATGAATGCCGATTTTGTTTTATTCTTTTAAGTATCAGTATTTGGGTTTTTTGTTTTTTAGTGTTTTGAGACAGTGTTTTGCTTTGTAGTTCAGGCTGGCCCTGAACTCACTAGGTAGCCCAGGCCAGCCTTAAACTCAGCAATCCTCCTGCCTCTGCCTCGAAAGTGCTAGGATTACAGCACCATGTGAGCCACCATGTCCGGCATTGTGATATGGGATCACACATTGGTAGGGATCAAACTCGGGACCTTGCACTTGCCAGGCAGACGCCAGAGCCACTGAGCTAAATCCCTGGCCAGTATTTGTTTTAATATGTGTTCTACTTAGTAGAGTTGGCATTCCAGAAAAATGTAGTGCTTTTTATTGTGATTTCATAGACCTGTTGATATGCCCTTGGATTTATTAGCTCCCTGTGTGATACACAACTATAGGAGCGTATTTTTTAAATATAATAGTAATTCTTAGTTTCTAAATTTTTAGTTATAAGGAACTTTGAAGATTCAATAACTAGATACTTAATAACATGTTTATACTAATGTTTCTTTGAGGTTAAAAATGTGTTTGCAGTTCTAGAAAACAATGTAGCAATCTTATTTTTTCCAGACCTCTAGAACATTCTTACATGGAACAGGTCAGTTGGTACAGTAAGGCAGAAGCTTGTAATATCATTTCTAGTTTTCTGGGTTCCAAGGTGGCCTAATTAAAACATTGTTTTAAGGATACTTGCAACCTCTGAGTAAGAATTTGATTGTTTAGAACTCTTTTCTTTTGTTAGCCTGGAATTATCCTTTATTCTTTGTATTCTACAGAGTCGAGTTTCGTGCACTCAGCCCTATTAGTGTCCAGTTTTGAGGTGTAAAATAAAGCGGTGGCTTTACTCATACCTGATTTCCACTCAAAATAGTGGTTTCTCTTGCCATTCCACAGTACCTTCTCCAGGCAAATTCCGCACCCCAGCAGCACCATCTCCTTTGGCTCTTCGGCAACCAATGAAAGCATTTAGTAACCATGGCTCTGGTTCTCCTGGCAGCCAAGAAACAGCACAGTTCACACAAACCACCTCCTCTCCCGGGCCTCCCATGGTTCAGAACACAGTCCCAGCAAGTCCTCCCAGCAATATAAACAGCACTACTCTAACCAGACCTGCAGGGACGCCTGCAATGAGAAGTGGCTTGCCCAGACCCAGTGCCCCTTCTGCTGGGGGCATCCCAGTGCCTCGCAGCAAACTTGCACAGCCTGTCCGCAGGTAAGTGGGAAAGGCCCTGGCTCAGCATTCCTGAGCGCAGCACTGGAGTTAGCCTTGTCTGTACACTGCTAGTGATATAGAGAACCATAGTGGGTTCCTATAAGGGTCTCAGTATAATTGGAATAAAATGTTACTTCATTCTTTGAAGGAAATCTTCCTTTTGGACATCAAAAGATTGTTTCAGATTGTTTGTCCAGACACCTGATACGAGTAAGCATCTCAGAGAACTCTTAGAAAAAATTGTTAGAATCCTTAATTTGATTGTGATATTTGTTCATTTTTAATACAATGATATTAAATAAAGGTAATAAAAACACATTAGAATCTAGAATATTTACCTGCCAAGCTTAATTAGAAACATGGTTTTTAAACCATGAAAACCAGAATTGCTTATGCAATTTTTATAAATGTAAATTTTACCCCCAAGAAGTCTAACATAGTTGATGCAAGATATAAGGCCCAAATCTGTATGTGCTGGTTTTTTGTCCACCTACTTAATCTTCAGGTGGTTCTAATCCCAGTAAAGTTGGGAACTGTTCCTCTACACTTTTACCTTTTAACGATGGGATCACAACAATCAACAAATACCTGGTATCAACTATAATTAAACTTTAAATATCTATATGGTTGGAAATGCTTTTATCCTGTAAGTATTTAAATGGAACTACTCAATTCTGATACAAACATTTTACATTTCCAAATTGTCTACTAGGGTCATTTGACTTTTTGCTCTCCACGCTCCTAAACAATTTACACTTACTCTGTTTAGTTTCACCATGAGAGGGTACTCCTTTCTCTTTTTTAGAGGAGGATATTAAAATTTAATGCAATTAAGTAATTTGCCTGAGGCCATACAACTAATAAGGCTTTCAATTCCAATCTGACTTTAAAAACCTTTAACTGTTATTACATGCTGCCTCATTAGAGATGGTGACAGAGCCTACACTGTCACAGAATGATAGAAACCATGTGGTTGGAAAAGTGAGACAGTCTTTTCTGTTATTTTAGTCTAGGAGCTGTGTCAGCAAAAAGGAGTTAGAGATGTCATGTGGCATATAGCAAAGCTTGAGGTGATATTGCTGGAAAATCCATACTGAGAGATGTTTGGTCTCAATAGTTCCCTGCAAGAGCTCTCAGAGGATCATGATGCCACCTAAAAAAAAAAATAGACATAAATATGTGTAAGACACAATGCGGTAGTGTTCTGGAAAGATGTGCAAATCACAATAAAATTGCTTTCTTTCAGATCCTTGCCAGCTCCTAAAACCTATGGCAGCATGAAAGATGACAGTTGGAAAGACGGCTGTTACTGATCAGCAGACAAGAAAGCGGAGGTCCACAGCTTCATGGAAACCCCTTCACCAGGCTACAAACAACTCTTATATATGCAGACTGTTCAGATGAGACTCTTGGGATTTATGAAATCCCAGCCCTCTCTGTCTTAATTAGCACAAGCCGACAGAGATGATCAAGCAGCACTTTAATGACATTTAACATCCGATATGTTTGGTAATCATACAATCACTCTCCATGGAATCACTTTTAGTTTTTGTTTAATAGAAACTCAGTTGGTTTTTAAATATTTGACAGAGGCCAATATCTGGGCAAATATCTAATGGATGCCAAAGAAAAATGCCCATTTGTTAATGAGAGTACCTTTGTACCCAAGAAAATGGTTAATTCAGGAAATTCAAAACTTCACATTCAACCTAATTTACTGTATAAATAGTATCAATAAATACTGTGCTAATGAGAACTAATATTCTGACTAATTATCTAAAGTGTCTTACTAGTATTCCAGCAAACTAGATTAAATTAGGACAATGGGAGAAAAAGCTGGGGCTAAAGATTCAAAATGTGATACCTACCTTTAGGAGAATTTTATAAATTACTTTTGCAGATTTGTTGGGAAAATGATCGTTTATTTACTCATCAGTTGTGGGCACAGCTCACACATCACCACCACCAGATAGTGTTACAGTGTGCATCCATCACATTGCATTGACACATCGGACTTCTGTGTGTTTGTTTTGATTGCCAAAAGGGCTTGATATCAGTTGTACAATCTTTCTCAGCTTTATAGTTCCTGGCTCAGGAAAGATGGCCTTTGCTATCGAAGCCAACTTCTTCACATGCTGTTACCTGTCACAGAACTGAGAGATCTAGTTGCTGTTTGCAGGTTTCCAGGACAGGATACAACAAGTAGTGTCTTTACTCTTGATACAACAACACCTCAGTGCTTACAACCTGGAACAAAACCATACAGTGAGAGGGGTGGAGCAAAAGAATCTATGCACTAACCTACAAAATTCTCTGGTGATGACAGTTGTATTGTTGCTACTAAGAGGCATAATGGTCTGCTATGTGGTAGAAAAATATAGCCTGCCAAATCCTACTTAAGTTGATTCACTTTAAACTGAGTAACTAAAGTCTTCTGAAAATACTATCCCTTTTGACTTAGATTCTGCTATCAATTTTTATATTTTTATAACCTACTACATCTGACTTTACTTAGTCTTTATTGGCTCTTACATATATATATATGTGTGTGTGTGTGTGTGTGTGTGTGTGTGTGTGCGTGTATATATCTAATGGCTTGACCAGTTGGAGGCAGTCAGCACACACACACACACACACACACACACACACACACACACACACACACACACACACACACACAAGTACATCCTTGAAATCACTTGTTTCATTACATTTTAACCAAACTAAAACTTTCTGATGTAGCAGGCTTTTCATTTTAAGGCCTGTGTTCAAATACTTATTCTGGACAGCTCTAAAATATTGGTAATTGGGTCATCTAAAAGATTTTATTGATCTAAGCATTTCTGTTCCTTTCTGTCAATCAAAGACATTCTGTAAGTTGGCAAAAAAAACTGAGGGAAATGGAAGGCTTACTTTTCAGGACAGCATTGAGGTTGATAGGCTGAGAAAATGATAAAACGAAGACCCCCACTGTGCCACAGCCGACACTGGGGTCTGTATGGCTTGACCAGTGATGGGAGGCGTTCAGTTTACACAAACTGCCGCAGATTTAAACCGCTGGTACTGTGTGTTTTGGTGAATAATGCAGGAGATACTATATCCTTGAATTTAAAGGTGATGGGGTGGGTCCGGAATGGATGGCGCCAGGATTCTACATGATGATAAACTAAAAAAACAGTGCTTTTCAGAAGAAGATAAAGCAAGCATCTGCTTTGGTGAGGGAGTATTTCGTGTAAATCTTAAGTCCATAAAGACTAGCCACTGTCTCTTAAGAACCACATGTACGCAAAACATCTCAGTTTTCCATGCAACATTTATATATATGCTGCAATCTGATAATTGGAAGGAATTTTAACTATTATGAAACATCTGTTACATTTTTAAGTTAGATAATCAGTTTCAAAAGGATTATTCAGGTTATTTAACTTTGTTTTTAAAAGGCTGCGTCCGAAAAAAATATGTATTTTTTTTAATTTAAATACTTCATCACTTGTTAAAAATGTATTTTGGATCTGAGTTTGGTAAAGTATTATTTTACCTGCTGTTATACTACCACAGGTTATTGGTTTGGGGTTTCCTAAAGAGAAAAATTGCCTTTTTCCTAGAAAGCCTTTGTGTATTGCCAGTTTTTCTGTTTGGGAAAATCTAAGGATTTACTGTGGTTAGTCTTACAGAAGAAATGTGGATTTGATAAACTAGTGCCTATGATTTTAACTTATGTTTGATATACAGTAGTAAAGGTTTTATGAATGTTGATTATTTTGTGCCAACAGCCCAGAATTGTCACTTACATGTAAGCAGACAGCTACATATTCTGCTTCCAAAGTTATTTAATTTTTTCAGTGTTTGAATGTTATTTTTTGTAAGTGTGTTAATAAAAGTGTAAAGAATTGGAAAAATATAAATATTCTTAACTCAAGCATTTGCTGGATCGTTTTTCTACAAAACTTGTTTGTATAAAACACTCTGAAGAGTTAAATTTTCTCAGTTTTAATAGCCTGGAAATCACATTTTGTAAACCTGGGGACCATTCATAACTGTCAGATACTTTTTAAAATTATCTCAGTACATCACTTTTATAAAAAAAAAAAAAAACGCTTTTTGAAAGAAAATTAGATACATATGTGGCCCCAGATGTTTGTATAATTCTAGAATGATCTAGACTATGTATGTTTAAATTGACTTTTTATTGACTGTACAGGTTCCATTTTGACATTACACATGGTCCTTTAGATCACATGGAGTTTGATTCGCAAACATTTATATAGCTGAACTTGTATATGTGGTTGCCTCCTTAATAAACAGCCTGACCATAATGTTTACTATTAAATTTATATTGGTTTTTCAAGTGTTTTATTAATTTCTGGATATGGTAAGATTCCTTTTTCCCACTAGTTGGCTACAATTGGTTTTCATAAACTTTTCAGCTGGTTTTTAAAACACAAACTCAAATCCTCTTACCCTTTTATTTAATTCAGTCTTCATGAGATTGGATTATATCTTATTCTCTCTATACCAGTTATTTCACATATGAATATAGTTTGTTCTTGGAACTTTTCAGTGCTGTGAATTGGTATCTAGTCAGAAGACGTTCGCTCACAGTTATAAAACAAAAAGCCATCACGTAGGTGTTCATGAGAAGGACAAAGATCAATATATTTTCAAATGAAATATAAATATTTCAGTAATCGCCTGGATCTCTTCATTTATGGAGGGAAAGCCCAAGGACCCCACAGTTTACGGAGTTCTGCATGTTCATTCAAGATGTTTGGTGTCCCTTAAGTTAGCATTAGTCTCACTGATGAGAATGGGGAAAATGACACCTTCAGGTTGAATTTTTGTCATGAGCCAACTAAAAATTTTTAAAAAGCGTTTCATATTAATTGTCAGTATACTCACAAATTCAGTGAGAGGAAGCTCCCCTGAGTTAGCTGCATACCAAGTGCAGCAGGAAAATTCAGAGAGAGGCTCTTGGGGAATACTTCCTGTATTAAAGTTTACTTTGACTTACAAAAGCAGAGGAAATATTAGAGAAACTAACTTGGGAGGAAAACAACAGGTGGACAGTGAAGGAGAAGTTAGCCTCTCATGGATTTTGATCCTAATAGTCTAGCTGGGTTAAATGACACCCAGACAGGGGTATTGCAGTGGCCCGCCTTACCTCAGCTCCATTGAATCTACCACATGCCAGCTTCCAAACAATTCTTCATCGATATTAGAGCATCTTAACATGTTTTTTCTTTAAAAATAAGGGAGAGGGTGGTCAACTGGTAGAAAATTACAGTTAGAAGGAATAAAGTTCTGGTGTTTTGTTGCACAATAAGGTGAATATAGTCAACAAGAATGCATCGTGTATGTCAGAATAACCAAAATGGTTATTTTGAATTTGGTCATTTTAAATGACCTCAGCACAAAGAAATGTTAAATGTTTGAAGTAATCAGTATGCTAAATACTCTGATATAATCATTACGCATAAATGTATCAAAACATGCCCCATAAATATGTACTGTACAATTACTGGCAATTTAAAACAAAACTAAAAAGACTTTATCACAATAGCACTGAAAAGAATTTTAATTTTTAATGACTGAGAGTAGTACAGACTCATTGCTTTACAAAGGAAACTGAAAATACAATTAGATGTATAAAGGAAAAAATGATAGCTGTCTGCAGTCCCACACCCCAGGAATCACAGGTGAAAAACTTAATATCATTATAAAATAGCATGTGGGAGGATAGAAAGTCACCTTTTAAAATGAGAAATTGTTCTCCACTTAGCATGCTCACCTGAGTTTGTTTTTACAGAGAGGAATAAACTGCTTTTGAAAGCTTGGTACATATTGTAATTCTTGAGTATACATACTCCTTGATAAAGTCATTAGATATTGTTTGTATGTCATTGGTTTTTCTTAAATTATACATTTATTGTAGAAATTAGAAAAGGACAGTAAATTATGAAGAAAAAACATTTAATTCTGTGAGTGATCGACCTCTTCATATTTGAGGGCCAGGAGGGCTGCACAGTGGTACAGCACCTGCCTAGCAAATGCAAGGTCCTGAGTTTAATTCCCAGACCAAAAAAAAAAAAAAAAAAAAAAGATTTGAGGTTACTTTTTTCCCGCTTTTTCTTTTTTCCCTCTTTAGAAGTTGGAATCACATGGGCCAGGGATTTAGCTCAGGGAGTTCAGTATCAGCCTTGCAAGCGCAGGGTCCTGAGTTTGATCCCCAGTACCACACACCACAGTGCCAGGCATGGTGGCTCATGCTGTAATCCCAGCACTTGGTAGCCAGAGGCATGAGGATTGCTGTGAGTTCGAGGCTCACCTGGGCTACATAGTGAGTTTAGGGTCTGCCTGAACTACAAAGCGAGAACCTGTCTCAAAAAAATTGGAATCAAATTTGTTGAGAATGCAACTTCTTAGGCTGAAGTAAGTCACTGAAGACCACCGTGATTTAGGGGGGATCCTGCCAGAGGTGGGGGAGCACTCGGTTCCTGAACGAATGCACCCATTCCAAAAGCCTTAACAAGCCTCCTCGTAGTCCTGCATACAGCCACGTCCGTTACTGTGCTGCAGCTGCGCCCTCCAGTCTCCGAGTTAGGGATTGACCGTGTTTGATTGGATGCCATTTTTCACACAAAATACTGTTAAAGAACAGACAACCATTGGGCCGGGGAAGTTAGCTCAGTGGCTCCGGCGCCTGTCTTGCAAGCGCAAGGACCCGGGTTCGATTCCCCAGTAACCACATAACAATACTGGGTGTGGAGACCCACACCCAGCAGCAACCAGTACCACATACCACAGTGCCGGGCGTGGTGGCTCACGCTTGTAATCCCAGCACTCGGGAGGCAGAGGCAGGAGGATTGTGATGTGAGTTTGAGGCTGAGCTCAGGGCCAGCCTGAACCACAAAGCGAGACCCTGTCTCAAAAAACCTTA
>PVIR01039965.1:0-13637 GCA_004026965.1 Petromus typicus
AATTGTGGACAGATTGAACCCAGGGCCTTCATACTGAATTATATCCTCAGCCCCTTTATTTTTTATTTAGAGATAGGATCTCACTAAGTCACTAAGTTGCCCAAACTGGTTTCAGACTTGTGATCTTCCTGCCTCATCCTCCCAGAATGCTGGAATTAGAGGGATATGTTGTCATGACCAACTCATATTGTACCTTTTTATGTGCCATATCCACTTATCTTAATATGAGTTGCTTCCATATTTCAGCTACTGTGGATAATTGTGCTATAAATTAAGGTATACAAATATCTGTTTGAATTACTGCTTTCATTTTTTTATTTATTTAGCAGTACTGGAGATTAGACTCAGGGTCTTCACTGAGATAAATTTCCAGCCCTTTTGATATTTTATTTTGAAACCAAGTCTTGTTGAGTTATCTAGACCTGTCTTGAACTTGTGATCCTCCTGCATCAATCTCCTGAGTAGCTGGTACTTTCATTTCTTCTGGGAATACACCCAGAGTGGAATTCCAGGATCGTCTGGTGGTTTTGTCAATTCTCTGCAGACTCAACCACTGTTTCCAAAGAAAATGTTTTATGTTATATTATTTTATATTTCTACGAACAGTGCTCATGGGTTCTACTTTCTTTACATTGTTGCTGATACAATTATTTCCTAGTTCTTGTTATTTTAATAGTAGCCGTCTTAATGGTGAGGTTCTGTCTCACTATAGTTTTGATTTGCTTTTCCCTAATGATTAGTGATATTGAACATTATCATGTGCTTATTGGCCATTTGTATATATTTTAACAAATATCTACTGGAGTCTTTGCCTATTTCTGAATCAGGTTGTTCATTGTTGAGTTATAGGAGTTTCCATATATGCTAGATAAGAATCTCTTATCAGATATATAATTTTAATTTATTTTCCCCATTCTGTAGACCTCTTTTTTTGTGTGTATGGCACCAGGAATCAAACTCAAACTCTTGCACTTGTGATGCAGGCATGGCATCACTGAGCTAAATCCCTGACCTTCTGTAGATTTTCTTTTAAACCCTGTGGATACTGTCTTTTGATGTGCAGTTTTAAAATTTTGATGAAGTGTGTTGTTGTTTTTTTTTCGTCAAGTGCCATTGATATCAAATCTAAGAAATTACCGCCATATCCATTATTATGAAGCTTTGCCCTGTGTTTTTGTAAAGGTTTTCTATTTTGAGTCTTATATTTAGATCCTGAGTCCATTTTGAGTTAATTTTTGAGTATAGCTTTAAGTAAGCATTCAGCTTCACTCTTGGAGTGTGGCTGTAGAGTTTTCCCAGCACTGTGTTGTTGGTTGTTGTCTATGTGAGGTTTCACTTTGTAGTTCAAGCTGGCCCTGAACTCACTATGTAGCCCAGGCTTTCCTCGAACTCCCAGCAATTCTCCTGCCTCTGCCTTCCAAGTGCTAGGATTACAGTCGCGAGTCGCCACCATATCCAGCACTGTGGTATGTGATACCGGGGATCAAACTCGAACTCAGGACCTTGCACTTGGTAGGTGGACTCCAGAACCACTGAGCTAAATCCCTGGCCTGCATCGGTGTTCTTAAGGGGATATTGACCTATAGTTTTCTGAAAGTATCTTTGCTTAGCCTTGATAACAGGTAATAATGGCCCCATGGAGTGAATTCAAAAGTTGTCCCTTCTCTGCATTGTTGGAAAGTTTTGAGGATTTGTATTAGTTCTATACATGTTTGATAGAATTCGCCATGAAGCTATCATATTCATTGCCTTTCTCTGTTTGGGAAATCTTTAGTTATTGACTCAGTCTCCATAATAGTTTCAGATATATTCAAATTTTATGTTTCTTTGTGACTCGATAGGTTTTATGTCTCTAAGAATTTGTCCATTTCATCCAGGTTTTCCAGTTTGTTGGAGAATAGTTGTTTATGGTTCTCACTTAAAATCCTCTTTCTGCTAATGTCCCCACCTTGTGATTTTAATCATTTAAGTCTTCTCCTTTTCTCAGTAAAGCTTTGTCATCTTTATTTCTTGAGAACCAATTATTTGGTTTAATTAATTTTTCTGTTCTTTGTCTATTCTCTTACGGATCTCTACTTTTGTCTTTATTATTTTCTTTCTGCTAGCTTTGGGTTTAGTTTGTTCCTTTTTTTAGTTCTTTAGGTTGTAAAGCTAGTTTGGTAACTTAATCTTTCTTGTTTTTTAGTGTGAATATTTGTAGCTAGAAGTAGCCTCCTAAACATCTCTTTGTAGCTGGCCACTTTAGGTAAGCGTGTCTGCAATCATAACACACATCCCTGATATTTGTGGGACGAGATCCCTTTTGCCCATCCTGGCTCCCACAGGTTGTATTCAGGTTGCTATAGGAGCATATGTATAAGCTGGGGCTGGGTAGCTTCTTGAACTGAGAGCTGAGATTGACTACAGTTACTGTTTGGCCCCTCTGAAGGTTGAAAGCCTCTGTAGACTCCAGAGTTCCCAAAATAGTTACAGTAGACATAGTCTGCCAGTGCAGATGGAGAGATTCCCAATGCTTCTTACTCCACCGTCTCCCTCTTAGATCTGTCTTTTTGAACTTTCCTGGGGCCCTTGAACCATCTTCTCTTTCAGAAATTCTGGCTTTAGTATCCAGCTGTTTCTCTCAGTGAGGCTGGCCAATAGGTCTGTAGCCTAAGAGGACAGGTAGTACCATCTGCTGTCTGTTCCTGGCCTTTCCTCCTCCAAAACTAATTCTCCCCCTCAGTCTTGGATCTAAAACAGTAATGGCCCTCACTCTTCTTACATCTTTTGAGAGAGAAATTTATTACAAAAGCAAATAATAAAGCTCGTCAGCGGCCTGTGATTAGTGGACCTCAGCTTCTTGCAGTTAATCATATGTGAGTTTCCCATCAACTTGTTAAATTTGTATGTGGGCTTTCCTCCTCACTAAGTAGATTTTGTTCCATGTGTTTTTGAGAGAGATGTGGGAATTGGGCAACCAGGAAGGAAACACTTGTGGGAATCGTACAGATCTAGCTCTTCCCTTGCGCGTGTTGCACTGTCAGCCCACAGCGCAGGGTAGGGAATCTGCGTGCACAGTCTTAGGGAAGACTGGAACATGTTTCTTCCTCTGGATGGAAGAGCAATGCCAGGATTCATTATACCTGGGGCTGAATTTCACCCCTATCCTTTTCTCCCTCTTGGTTCTTTTGCATAGAGATGAATTAAACTTTTCAGCGACCGTAGTGTATAGCACAGGATATGGAGTAAACAGACGGTCTTTGCTGTTCTCACCACTGTTGTGAGGATACAATGAGCACTGGTGTATCTAGCTCTTACCACCATGACCGGGCATGCTAAGTCCTGCGTTGATGTTATGATTACTACGACTCAGTGGGCTTTGATTAGGACGTACTGGGTTTTAGTGTCGTATGGATAAGTACCTATTGATAAGAACTGCTCTACTCCTCTGAAAAATGAAGCGTCAACTCGTTCTCTAAGAAGTTTCTTTGATATCTCATGATTCTGACTCCTGGATTGCATTATTCATGTGCCGTTTTAGAAGATGTAATCCCCCACCAGGAGAAGTATGGAAATAAGCATAGAAGGAATTAAGGTCCATTTGGTATCTACGATTTGGGGGCTCTATATTGTAGTCTAGTTTGATCTTTGTAACAAATGAAAAAAAGAGACTAGAAAAAAGAAAAGGCCACACACACACACACACACACACACACACACACACACACACACGCACGCACGCAGTAAAAGGAAGTTCGGAGATCAGATTCATTTTATTTTTCTTTCCTTCTGTTTCTCTTGGGGTTTATAAGGAGATCATTGAATTCCTCTTACTTTTTTCTTGTTTATGTAAATTCTTTTCTAGAGTATTTTACTTTCATCTGTGACATTGTGTAGAGAGAAAAATTTAGACAAGACCATCTCTTCCCATTTGTAAGCAAATCTCTTTCTTACAGGTGGCAGTAGGTAGTGTGCAGTTTGGCCCCATGAGATTTCATCAAGATCAACTTCAGGTACTAATGAACCATGTTACAATCATTGCTTGTCGATTTTCTTTGAAAGTATGTATGTGGGAGGGGAGGCCTAACATTATATTTAAAACATTTAAATCTTCTAAGATAGTAGTATTACATAAGTACTAAATTTCTTAAAACTAGGTAGGGTTATAGTTATATAAGAGAATATCCTTTTCTTAGAAATGCATATTGAGCTGTTTGAAGGTAAAAAAAACTTATCTGGAATCTGCTTTAAGTTGCTTTAGCAATAAAGGAAAAATGTTTAATTGGCTGTGTATATATGTGTATTTACAGGGAAAAAAGCCAAACAAAACTGGCAAAATGTTAACAATTGATGAGTCTAGAAGGCGGGTATCCAAGTACTCATTGTCATTCACAGCTTTTCTGTAGACTTAAAATTTTCCATAATAAAAAGTTAAGTTCTTTTGTTTTTTTAAAACAGGGTCTCACTTTGTAGTTCAGACTGGCCCTGAACTCACTGTGTAGTCCAGCTAGCCTTGAACTCACAACGATCTTCCTGCCTCTGCCTCCAGGTCCTGGGAATACAGCTGTGTGATCCACCATGCCCAGCTAACAATAAAAAGTTAAAAGCAAAGTCTGGTCTGTGTTGCTGAATCAGCCTTACTAGAAAATATTATTTGTCTAGTCCAAAATACAAGAGAGAGAAAATGCCCTATTGTATCGGGGAGGCCAAGGCAGGAGGATTATCCTGAGTTCAGGATTAGCCTGGGCTACATAGTGAGTTCAAGGTCAGTCTGAATTACGTGTGAGGCTCTGTCTCAAAAAAAAATTCGCAGTTGAAATCTGGACAACTTATTTGGTGCAGGAATGCAAACGTGGACATGCATACGTACACACATTATATTCCATTTTTTTAAAAATGTGAAAAGGGCTGGCACAGTGTATGCTCTTATATCTTTGTATTTGTGGTATGTATGCTGTGAGTAGGCCTTGGGGAAGGTTTCTATCTACTTTGTATCTGGTTTGCTATACCATTCCATCTCCACCCAACTACTGTGCTGCTTTAGGGAGTTAGGATTGTGGGGGTGGAGCAGAAGGTGCTCCTGAGCAAGATTTGGCTAAATTGGGAGGAGGGCACAATCCCAGACCTCTCTGATCCAGACCAGGCCCTGGAGGAGCGAGCCACTCTATCCTGGGCATCAGTGCGCACACTGCTCCCTGTACTTGGTGGTGTACCTGGGTCACTTCATGAGAAGGCTTTGAAATGCAGTATTTTGTGCCGCTTTAAATATTCCCTTTTATAATCATGATTTTCTTAACTTAGAGGAATTTAATTATTTAATGAAAACATTTAAATACACTATCTGAAGAATTACATTTTCTAATAGTTTTTCTAATAGTATTTGCCATCTTACATATGTGCAGTTAATTTTGTTTGTTAAAGTACTATTTTAATTGCATTTCAAAATAAAAAACTTTTAAGTCTTTCTTGAGTTCTACCAGTGGGTTTACTAGCAAAATGAGTACAAAGAAAATAACATTCATTGCCTTGAAATATTTGGGAATTTTCTGTGATTAAGAAACAATAGTTCTAACAACATATTTTATGAAAATGCTTGTGCTCTTTTGATTTAGGTACTTTTAGTGTTTACCAAAGAAGATAAACAGTGTCATGGATTCTTCAGGGCATGTGAAAAAGCAGGGTTTAAATGCACAGTCACCAAGGAGGCACAGGCTGTCCTTGCCTGCTTCCTGGACAGACTCCACGACATCATCATCATCGACCACAGGAATCCTGGACAGCTGGACGCAGAGGCACTGTGCAGGTGAGCATGAGATTCAAAGCTAAATGATCTTGTTGGGATCTGTGGCAAGAAATGCAGTCTGCAAACACGTTCAGTTAAATCCAGTCTCTTTTCCTATATTGTATGCATATTTAGCAGCACATTAAAACTGTGTTACTTCAAGGGTTAATCTTAATTTCTTTTGTCTTGCTTTCTTTGTTTAAAATAGAAAATATGAATGAGAAACATTATGGATTAAGATGAAAGCCAGTATTAATGACAACTATAACCTGGGTACTACGGAAATAAGAAATATAACTTTCCAGGTTGTTTTGAAAGTTATAATAAAAATTTCAAAACTGTCCCCTTATGTTAGATAAATAGATCTTATTTATAAATAGATACACAATATTAAAGAAAAAATTCTGGGTTGCAGACAAAAATATAAAGTGCTTTTTAAAATTAAAGAACATTATTTGCTATTGATTTATGTAAGGCAAAATAAAATAACCACTTAATAGAGCAATACAAATCATAATTTGGTGGAATGTAAAATTTTATAACAATAATTTAAGGATATTTGAAATTTTAACTATTAATAGGTAGAAAAGATTTAAACCAAATGCCAGTAAGAGTTAAAAATTAATGTGACAGACAGATGATATTGTATCAAAGGATTGTGCAGGATACTTGGTGACTTCGGTATATACTTTTTTCTTTGGCAGTGAGAGCCCATATTTCTGTGGTCAGCCCGGTCACTCTGACCTCAGTGTGGTTGGCCTCTCGTAGTTTCCCCTCTGGCCTTGATGTGGTCCATAGAGTGGTGCCTGTGTTGCTTCCCTGCTTCAGCCGGTTAACTTTACAGCAAGCCTTTATCACCACAGCCAGTATTTGTTTGACATGTAATCTGGTCAGTCACTCACACGTAAACAGAGACAGTCCTACGTCAGCTTTTCCTCTGATAACCTGCTTGGCTGTAGATAACACTGTGCCTTCTCTGGATATGTCTTATCTTAGCTGTAAGCTTGGAGCAATTGATTTCCAAGATCCTATCTCTCTGTAGCATTTAATCAGTGTCAGTCAGAGGAAGGGAAGAAAATAAGTTGGACGATATTTGAGTGTGGATACAGCAGTCTTGGTGTAGTGCTCAAGGCAGGGTATCTGAGGAGGGCGACAGGGTTACAAGATAGACACAGTACAGGAGATGGGAGGAGATGCTGAGGAGAGCTTGGCCTCTTTCCTAGTGTTGTCCAGACCCAAACCTGGCCATACTTGGGTGCTGCACAATGGAAATTGATACTCATAAAGATGACTGCTGAATCATTCTGTTATGAAAGAAAAATGAAATTATATTTGTCATACTTCATTTTTTATTGTGCTAAAATATATATAACAAAATTATGCTCCACTTTTTAAGGGAAAAAAACATACTACCATTACACATTTTAGAAATGTTCTAAACACATAGGGGCTAATGCACTTAATAAATTTTTATTGAGCCTTGTATAATAATAGAATTTTATAGACCAGAGGTAAATAAAATGAAGCACTTGTCTTTGAAAAGTTTATAAACTAGTGGAATTGAAGTATCTAAATGAAAAGGTCATGTCACTTAAAACTTGGTTAGAAGCACACACCAATACCCAGCTCCATAAATATTCATCCGTTCTCTCATGTAAATGGCTATTTCATAGAATTGTAGAACAAGGAATGGGAGCTGGGCTGCTTGATGTTTGGCTCCAGAGCAGCGCGGGGTGTCTGGTGTGCATATGCTCTGCACAGGGGCCTGGCCCTCCCTAAGGGAAAACTCTGAGTTTCACAAGCTCTCTGTCCAAATTTGGGCTGCCAGAGCATGTCCATCCCTGCCCCTCCCAGAAGGAACTGCTGACATTCAAGGGTAGGATTTGCGTTTCATCAAAGTATCTGCTCTTTGTTGAACTGAGCACATCCTCACTGCCAGCAGCAGCTCCTCACAGCAGGGTTCGTGTTCCAGCCCCGTTGAGGTCCCATGTGCCTCTGGAGTCCCTCTGGTAGCTCTTAGCAGGATGGCTGCAGAATGGAAAGGCTCACACAGGTCTGAATGGGTCAGCAAAGAGCAAACAGAACAGCCCTCCTGCCCTCTGCGCTAGCGGAGAGCAGACCTATTTACGTGCAGTCCCTGATCACATTGCTTTCTTGATGGCCATGATGCAGCGCTAGCCTAGAATCTCAAGTCTTTCTTGCTACTCTGTTCTATTTCATCTTTTTTGGTGACTAGAGTATGGGGTTTGAGGTGTTTGTTCCACTCATAACAAGTCTACCAAAGGCAAGGACGGGCCTGATTTATTTTCCTAAGTTAGATTCTGACCCTCACCAGTTTATTTTCCTTAAGATCAACCATAGAAGATACCTGTTTCCTCATGTAGCCCTGCAGACTCCTGCTTACTCTCTGCTGTCAGGCCTCACAGCCCCCAAGACCTCAGCCCTCACGAAGCACTGTCCTTCCTTTCATCTTCTCTTCAGGGCAGACACCCCTGGATATGCCTGATCCATCCCATGGTGTGAAGGCTTTCTCCTTTTCCTTTGTGGTCCTGGGGATCGCACCCAGGACCTTTGCACTGAGTTACATCTCCAGTACTTTTTAAATTTTTATTTTAGACAGGGTCTTGCTAAGTCACTGAATTGCCCAGACTGGCTCAAACTCAAAGTTGTCCTGCCTCATCCTCCTGAGTTTCTGTAAGCATGTGGCACCATTCCTAGCAGAAGCAGAAGCTTTTCCGTCAGTTGCCAACCTGCTAGAAATCTAGCATTCACGTGTCTCTTGCTGCTAAGAACATGTGGAACTCATCCTGCTCTTGGGCTCTTGCCTCTGAAGAACTAATTGCCTAGTTGGGGGGTATCTTTGTCTTGTGCTGCTGCAACGAAATACTTAAGGTTAGGTAATTTATTTTTTAATGGATACATAAAAATTGTACATATTATTAGAGTACCATGTATGTTAAATATATGTCTGTATTATAGGTATTTAAATCAGGTTGAATGTATTTATCCCCTCAAACATTTATCATTCATTTATGGTGAGAATTTTCAAATCTTAGCGATTTTTAACATGTATAGTACACTGTTATCGATAGTCACCATACTGTACAGTAGTACACAGAGTATCATGTGGGACTAAGTAGTTTGTAGAGAACAGAAATTATCTCATACTTCTGGAGGCTAGGAAATCCAAGATCAGGACCCTGGCAGGTCCACTCATCCGGGAAGAATGTGTTCTCTGAAACAGTGGAAAGCTGTGTGAAGTCTCTGGTGAAGACTTCAATTCTGATTTCTTTTTTTTTTTTAATTTTTAAATTTTTATTCAGTAGTACATGGTGGGACTAGTTTACAAATAGTATGATAATGGCAGCAAAAGAGGCAGGAAGGAATTCATTCAATATATTTAATAAATTTAGTGATCCCAGCACGTAATCTTTAGCATCTTTCAGGTAACGCAGATACTCTAAGTACATTAAAAAACTGTATGTTGATATTATACTTTAAAGGAATTACTTCAGAAATTAATGATTTATTGTTTACAAAGTTGCTTGTCTCCAATATAATATTTAATCCTAATTTCTAGGGAGGAGCCCTCCCGGCCTAAGACATTTTAAAGGCCCCACCTCTTAATACTGCCACACTGGCAACACCTACCTTTTAGAGGATGTAGTGGTTACTGGGATAAAATACCTGCAATCTGAGGAGGAATGGATTATTTTGGCTCAGGTTTCAGAGGGCTCAGTCCATGGTTGGCTGGCTACAAGGTAGCAATGACATGGTGGAAGGGCCTGGTGGGGGACTGCTCCTTACCCCACAGCAGCCAGGAAGCAGACCTGGGGAGGGGGAGCAGCATAGAGAGGAAGGGGCCAGAAACCAGAGTCACCAAAGTCACTGTGACCCAGTCAGACACACCCAGAAGCCAGGCTTACCAGATGTCAGGTGACACTTAGTCGTTGGCACGTGATTCGTGATCACTGAGTACAGAACAAATAGTGACTTCAGGACAGGCTTGAGCGTGCCCACAGAAGAGGTTTATACAGAGCTTTGAGTACTCATTTGGTCAGAGAGCACTTCACAGAGGATGCGTGGGGTGAGCAGGAGCTTTGAAAGCAGCAGGAGGAGCGGGGATAGACAGGACTTCAGGTCCTCCACTCAGAGTTCGTGGTTGCCGGACAGCGAGGAGTGGAGTGTGGTGCAGATACAAATTGGATCACCAGGGCCTAGTGTGCTGAGTTCTTATCATGAGCCTCCCTTGTGTGGCGTTTTTTCCAGTGCTCTCTCAGGCCTTCATCAAAAGTACTTGTAGTTTCTTGTGGTGAGTTGAGACTGGTGGTTGTCCCAAGTCTCCATTTCTGGTTTGTTTGGTTTTTTTGTAATAATTTTTGATCACTGTTGGACATATGTCTACCTAGAAGATATAATTGCACACTGTAGTTTTTCTTGTGGCTGGCCTCCCTCAGAGGGAGGGCACATGCCTGTTTCCTGCTGCCTGGCATGTAGCTGTGAAACAGCTATCTGCATCTCCTGTATCTTGGACCAGGAGGAAGAACCCATGTACAGACAGTAGAGAACTGCACAGAGCCCTGTGGCAGCACGGACAGTCTCCCTGTGCACATCACTGCTGGGTGGCACAGGCGGCTGTGTGGCAGCCACTCTTCTTTGGGGTTTTCTTCGTGGGTAGCCGCGCTGACCACTATAGCACTCCGTGCAGCGTGGTTGTTAGTCTGCTCATGCTGCTACAGGGCCATGTCCCGTCTCTCCTGACCTTGAGGTCCCCTTCCCAGTGCCCAGATGTGCGTTTTGACTGTGCCAGGTCAGGTCTCTCCTAGTGCTCATGACTCTAAAGCCAGGGTGTTATTTTTCAGACTAGATTCTTGATGTGTCCATTTTTTTAAAAAGCCACTCTTTGCTCTCACACATTAGAAAGTTGAGTACACTTGTGCCTTGTTACACAGCTTCACAGCTCCCGTGAAGGCTTCATCCCGGCACAAGCATGGCCTTCCCATCTGCTGTCTTATCCTCGTGGTCCTTGGTCTTGTATCTCTAATTACTATCAGGCTTACAGAGGACCTACCAGCACTCAAGCATCTGTTTTTCTTGTAAAAAGCTAAACGCTGGCTTGAAGGGGCTAGCAACGTTCCTAAATCTCCCTTTCCTCACCTCACATCTCAGAGACACGATGGAAACATGAACACCGGAACAGGGTCTGGGTCCCCAAAAGTCACAGAAATACCATTTGTGATTCCAGGTTTCTTATTCCCTGCTTGAGATCAGTGCCAGGAATAAAGTCGTCAGGCTGCACTGGCGTGTCTGTGTGAGTATTGGCCATGCTGGTGACCCTCCTGGGCCTGAGCCGCTCTCCCTGGGCCCTTCGGCAGTAAGCTGGACCTGGCTCTTCTCCAGGCAGGGAGGACAGGGTTGGAGCTATGCGGTGTCCAGGCTTGACCCCCTCTGGAGGGGAGTACATAGTGGACAACAGGAAGAGTAGGAGTGTTAAACAGGGACAGAAAGAGAGTCAAGCTATGTGTCCACAACAGGGACTGCTGGTTGGTTCCCACTGCCACCTTTCTATTCCTGAGCAACTAAGTCTTCTATTATGGGCCCCAACCCACATGCCCTAAGGCAAGGACAGCAAAGGGCACCCCTTCCGGTTCACTGTGTGTGGCCTCTGATGCTGTAACTACTGCAGTGGGCCAGATGGTTCGTTCACACAAAGTTCACATGGACCCATATGGCCTGCAAAGCCTCAAAGCTGTACTGTCTGGCCCTTTATAGGAAAAGCTTGCTAATATGATATACTCTTCTTATGCATCTGAAATGGTTATGTTTCGTACCATTGGGAAACAGTCAAGTCATACTGTGTTCTGTGATTCAGAAGTGATTCTGTTGCCTGAAGTAGTGTTCACCCCGATATGCACTGCTGAAGTTTTGTGCTCCGCCCACCCAATCTCTGTCCCATTCTGGACATGTTCTCCAGAGGCCAGCACACTTCTCCTTTGCCTGGGTAGTCTGGAAACGGGACTCTCTGTCCTCCCTGCTGAGTCTCTCTCTCCCCAGTGTGCATCTACTTCCTCTGGATCTGAGTTCTTTACTCTCTAGGAGCCTGGATTTCTCCAGGCAGCTCTGCTGTCTTCCCCAGCAGTGGACACATCCGGCGTGGTCACACCCTGTTTACTTCTCTGCCTCCATGTGGTGTGTATGTTGGCCTTCTTGATCCTCCTGCCCTGTCTGTGCTGTGTCTCTGGAGCTGCTTCTCCCAAAGGCTTGTGAATCCTTTCGGGTGGGGCCGAGTCATCTGCTCTTGGTCACCAGGCCGCTAGTCTTTAGGTTTCCTCCAAGGTTTGATTTTATTTTTTCTAACTGCTGACTTTAGCATACCGTTCCTGGTTTGGGGTTTGGGGTTTGCCTCCACTTTTCTTAGGAACTCTACAATTTTTTTGTGTGCTACTGAAAGTGCTGAGAGGAGCTGGCCCCTGGAGCTCCTATCCCCACAGTCTGCGTGGCCGCCAGCCTGTGGTCACACACATGGCCTTGCATCTGCCATCGTGGGAAGACAGAGCTGTGCTTCTTTTCATATAAGCACGAGGTAGGGAAAGTTCTGCACTGGAAGCCACCTGGGGTAGCGGAGAACAGAGCAAAGCAGCACCTCAGTCATCTCACGTAGCTGCACACTCAGACTCTGTGCTTATTGATTATCGCAGACACCTGGCCAGGAGTTTGTTCCCAAAGAGAGAAAAATCAAGTAGTCATAGAGGTGAATCTAGAATGTCAGGTATCGTTGCTTGACACTGTATCCCCCAACATTGATTGTTCTAACAGGAGTGTTTAATATGTTTGTTTTTTTAACCACTTAACAGCTTATCCCAGCCTCACTTGGGCAAACCTTTGGTTTGCAAACTATCTCATTTGTTCACAGACTGACCATCCAGAGTGTCTCTTGGGCAGGTGTCATTTCAACTAGTCAATTTTTGTTCATATGTCTGTTTTATAGCAACTATTTTTGCATAATTTTTTGTTCAGAACATTGTATTCACCTTTGTTTCTAGTGAAATCTAATAAATTCTGTTACTTTCTTTTACTAATTCTTGGGTTTTTTTGTGGAAAATAATCTATAATTTTGTGCTATAGTCTATAAAAGCTCTTACTGTGAATCCATTAGATATAATTTGTATACATCTCCGAAACTCAGTGATATTCTTTTATAATACAGGTGTGCACTTTTGGGACACTGAGACAGCACAGGAAGAAGCACCAAAAGATCTACAAAAGAGAAAACTGAAAAACAGATGTTAGCATATCAGAGAGGAAGTCTGTCTTACGAAAATGAAAGACAAAACAGCTTGTCTCTTTATTGTCAGTTGTTCATGATTGGAAGTGGTTGAACTTGAAAGAAGAAAAAAACTCAGAAAATTCCCATAGTTGTCAATGATTATCATAATTCTATGGGTGGAGCCAGGGATTTTAGCTCAGAAGCACAGTGCCTACCTTGAAGGCATAAGATCCTGGGTTCAATTCCTGTTGTGGTAAAAATATGTGGGGTGGATAGTTTTGACAGAGTTGACCAATATCTATCAAGCTATCCTATAATCAAAAAGTGAGGAAAAATATTATTTTAAAATATTTATACAGGGCCGGGGAGTTAGCTCAGTGGTTCCAGCGCCTGTCTTGCAAGCACAAGGACCGGGTTCGATTCCCCGGTAACCACATAACAATACTGGGTGTGGAGACCCACACCCAGCAGCAACCAGTACCACATACCACAGTGCCGGGCGTGGTGGCTCACGCCTGTCATCCCAGCACTCGGGAGGCAGAGGCAGGAGGATTGTGATGTGAGTTGGAGGCTGAGCTCAGGGCCAGCCTGAACCACAAAAAGCGAGAC
>PVIR01039966.1:0-13609 GCA_004026965.1 Petromus typicus
TTTTAAGGTTTTTTGAGACAGGGTCTCGCTTTGTGGTTCAGGCTGGCCCTGAGCTCAGCCTCAAACTCACATCACAATCCTCCTGCCTCTGCCTCCCGAGTGCTGGGATTACAGGCGTGAGCCACCACGCCCGGCACTGTGGTATGTGGTACTGGTTGCTGCTGGGCGTGAGTCTCCACACCCAGTATTGTTATGTGGTCACCGGGGATCGAACCCGGGTCCTTGTGCTTGCAAGACAGGTGCCGGAACCACTGAGCTAACTCCCCGGCCCCCTTTTATTATGTCTATTACCATGCTTTTAAGCTTTTAGTTTCTTATCTTTACCTTGATTTATGGTCTCTACCTATTTTATTCTTTTGTTTTTGAATTGTTGAAGTTTTTAAATCTAATTTTCTGTCTTTGGTACTGAGGGCCTATACAGTGAGCTATACTACCAAGCACTGAATTTTCCTTTTAAATTTTGAATCAGAATCTGGCTAACTTAATAAGTTGCCTGGGCTGGGCTCAAACTTGTGTCCTGCTGTCTTAGTTTCTTGGAGTGCTAGGAATAGAGTACAGGTGGAACCAATACTTCTGGCTTATTTGCTTATTGTCTTCTTGTTATAGTAGCTTCTTTTTGGAAAGGTGTTTTTTGAAGAGTTTCTTCCTCCTCTATTGCCTGGTATACATTCTGGTATATATATATTGCCTGATATATACTCCTAAATAATTATGGCATTAACTGCTAAATAATCTTTCATTAGATTTACAGGACCAGGACGTCTGTGGAGCTTCAGATAACATCAGAAGGTAAATGTCTCTCCTTAATGTTCAGTCTTATGCATCAACAAATGCAAAGCATATAAACTGTGGTTAGGTTTAACTGATAGAAAAGTAGTATTTGTCTAAAGCAGTAATGGCAAAGTTTTAGGGAGCAAATGCCCAAAATATAAAACCACAAGCCCATTTATTTATGGGCAAGTGTCAGTGCTGCAATTAAACCTGAATACCAAAATTTTAGTTTAGAAAAAGTAAGTGTTGTCTGATGCACAGCTGCTGAAGTGGCTTGGTTTCAGTTGTGATAGGAAGGCCTCTCTGTGGCCATGCAGCACACGTGGCATAGGTATGCCAACACAGTCCAAAGTACCTGAGAAACTAAGCCAGGAAGGCAAAGTCAGCTACAGTACAATGTCTTGGCCAAAGGAACAAAAGAAGACATTTCTCTGTGATTACAAAGATCCCCCACGCACAGAGCCTTCCTGTCCATTGTCCCTGGACTTCTTTTCCCTCCCTTCAAAGCCCTGTTGTGCACCTCAGCTCCATAAGACATTCTTTTGGGGGGAGTAACAATATCTCCTTCCTCTGCTCAGAGTGCCAGTCTTTGAAGAAACTTGACTTCTTTCCACCAACTCTCATTTCCTGAGATGAGAGTCACTTTTGAGAAGGGAGTGATAGACTTGTGTCTACTAAGTCCCTATCTACCCTTTACTTTTATCTTGAACTTCTAGGCAGAGGAATGGAAAAAAATGAGAATCAAGATGTGTCACGTTTTGGTACAAACCCTCAATGTTGAATGTGATCATAATGTATATATAAAATGTATCACTAAAATCAGTTTTTAAAACTTTCTAGTTCTTATCTTTTTATCCTCATTTAAAATTTTTAAACTTTTAATGTTATCTTTCATTTTTATCTGTATTTTATCTTTTTAATATTATCATGTACTGTATTAAGTAAACTATTCTGAGTCTTGGGTTCTTCATCGTTTTTCCCCTGTGTTCCTGGGGGTCAAACCCAGGTTCTTGTGCCTGTCAAGCACGTTCTCTACCACTGACTTACACCCCAGGCCCACGTGTTTCTCTTCTCTAATAAGGGGATATGAATAACACTTGCCTCATCATACTGATGAGATGGTTACACGGAGACTTGATACGGTTTCTGCCATGAGGAATGTGGTTGGTACAACTTTTATTTTACTAATGTCAAAGGAAAAAAATTACAGTTTAGTTTAAAGTTTTAATTGTTTTTTTTTTTGATACTACAGTCAGATAACATTGTGTCCTTAAAATGGATTATGTTCCAATGAGCAGAGCAGAGAAATTTGGTTTTATAGACCAAAAGATTTTGAAGAAAAAAGTGGATTGGTTATTTAAAAGTTCTTCCTTGTAAGTTAGGGAGGCAGACAAATGAAAATAGCTGATTAATATCAGCTTACTTCATGTTAATTTTTTTTTTTTTTTAAGTAAAGAAGGATTGGGCAGAAGGAACTTCATTATTATGTTAATTGAAATTGGCCTGTTTGGGAAATTTTAGCAATTATTTAATTTTGATTTCTTGGAAGATAAAATAAATAGCTTAGTTTCAGGTTGGTGACATGGAACTTTGGCATGAATGAGTGCATTTTGATTTTCAGCCTCGTTGGTTGGGGCCTAGCACAGGAGCCTAGTGCAAAACAATGACCTACTGTACATTTGATTTTACACTAGGCTGCTACCTATTCATAAATGCCAGAACCATTCACATTTACCTCCTAGCTGATTTATGAGAAACTTTTATGTAAATATGTCATTGTTCTCTGTATTATCTGTAATTTCCCCCTCAAATGTTCTGCCTAACTTTCTGCAATATGTACCCATTAAATAGTTTGTATTTATTCTAAAGTTTAGAAATGTGTCTCTTTCTTTCTTTTATAGCTGCTGAAGTTCTAATCTTGATTAGGGCCATGGTTTGGATATACTTAAGTGTGTCCCTCAACGTTTCATGTCTTGAACTTTAATCTCTGTTATGAGGCATTAACAGAGTGGAAATTTCATTGGACTATAATATGTCAAAGTCAAGCCTCTGCAAGATGATTAAGATTGAAGTCATTAAGGTGGAGCTCCCTTGGATAAATGTTCATGGCTTTCTACAAAAAGGGCGAGAGAATGGAGGGAACCACCGATACACGTGCATGCTTCCTGTCTCCACTGTGATGCCCTGCACTTCCTTGCAACTCTGCTAGCAAAAAGGCTGTCACCAGATCTGGGCCCTTGAACTTGTAGAATTATGAGCCACAATAAACCTGACTCTGATCACACTTACCCAGTTTGTGGTAATTAATTGTGCGATTAGCAACACACAATGGATTAATGCAGTTCAGAAAACATCCTTATCCCTGAATTGTTCACACCATCTTTAAGATTTTGCTGCATAATTTACTTCATGTTGTATGTAGTAAATCCTGCTCTTGAGTTACTGAGTCTCTGCCATTAACTTCTAAAAATTTTTGGCTCAAGAATTGCAATTGATATGAAAAGTTGATCTCAGAAGTGCTAGCTCTTTACAGTTCCTCCAAGGATCACAGTGGTTTCTTCTCCACTTTCCTGTCTCCCTCCCCACTAACCAGATCAGCATTTAGAGAGAAGAAAAGTCTTATTATCAAAACATGCTTTCTCACAGCATTCAGAGACAATGCTCAAAAATCACTGTGTTCAAAATCTTGTAAAGTTTTTTTTTCTTTTCCACAACAGTAAAGTGTGAACTGTGTTGAACTGTGATAGAAAGGTCGAGAGAGGCCACAGTGAAAGGCCTCTGGTGAGAGGGAGGACATTTTCTAACAGGGCATGTGACATTGTGGATGTGACAGATGCTCCCACTTGATCATGGTTATCCTGTCCCCTGGGCACCGCTCCAAGAACACAGAGCATGCCACGTGGCGCCTGTATTGTTACTGGCAGCAAAAAAGATACCATGTTTTCTGGTGCTTCTTTGCAACTGAAAACTTAGAAGGCTGGAGCTTGGAAGGTCCACCAGTTTAAAAATTGGTATCATGAAGTTAATCCCTATCTTAAACTAGTTTATATCATCCTGCACGACCAAAAGGAATAGGAACAGATACAAACAGCTTGAGGGTCCAGAGACAGTATAGGTGTTCTCTATTTTACAAAAATATCCTTTCTGTCCCAAAAGAATTTTTTTCACAAGTCCTAATTCTCAAATCTGCACTTGAGAACAGGACTGCGTGATTCTCAGGGGGATCTCAGGCTTCGGGAACTGATCTATTCTGGAACTGATATTGATCAGCCTCAAAAAGAGTCTGATTTACAAACCAACTTGTTAACTTGATGACATAGGTTTGTTAGAGACTATTATTTTAAATTCAGAAAAGCTGTACTCACCATTAGTAGCTGTGAGCCTTTGTCATTCATCACGTTTTGTCCACAGAAGTTGGGAAACTTCTAGGAGGAATCAAATGCTTTAGAGGAGTGGAATTTTGCTTCCTAGTGTCCAGTTCTCCTCTGAGAAGGGGTCTATCTTTGACCAACAATATCTTTATTAAGCCTCAAACAATTCACCCCAGATTCTAAATAAATTCCATGTGAAGTCAGATGAAAAATAAATCCAAGGGAGGAGTTGTCTTATTATGCTCTTGATGAGACTGAATGGAAAGATAGGAAGACCGTGTTGCCAGGCAACACCCCCAGCTTCCGGTTGGGGCCCTCACTATGAAAATGACTTCTTTTGTCCTCATATGTGCATCTCTGGCTGCCAAACAACCTCCCACAGCTCAGATCACCCCATGCATGAGCTCAAGAACTCTACTTTGATTTGTACTGCTGTAGAAATGGTCTACTTCTAAGTGCTTTCATTCCTGAAAATCCAAAGCTCTTCTGTGCATGTCACGGATATTATGTAATCTATATGCAAACAGTGTATATGAGCAAAACACTCACGCAGATTAAGCAGTTCTTTGAAAGTTCTCTATTCCTTCTCTGTCGGCTGCCAGATTTGGCAAGCCAGCTGACTTCCAGCCAGGCAATTTTATTCATCACTGCACAAAACCAGGGTTTGGCCCCTGTCTTCCTAAGAATCACAGAACACAAAGGCTTGGAAGAGCTGGAGGATCCCTCCCTTCTTCCTTGACAACCTTGATCCCTCCCTGCGGTTTAAATTAAGCATTTGTCCTCAGCTATTGTAAACTTGTCTTCTTTGAGATGGAGTACTTACAGATCTATTCTTTGAGGAAGCCTGAAATTGTTTCCAAAAACAGCTGGATGTGCAGGAAGGAGGGCAGTCCCAGCCTCTGGAGGGAATGTCCATCAGAACCCCACAGAACTCTGTGGGGTCTGACGTGCTCTTCCATTTCATAGAAACCTTACAATGCCATCCAAGTGTGTGCTATTGGGATTCCAATTCTCGAGTCTTTCTTTTGGAGTCACTCTTCCCTTTCATATCTTAAAATAGCCTGTACCCATTTCAAATCCATGCTGAAACCCAGAGCCCCACACCTCCTGGGAGTCTCAGAGGAATAAGACTCCACTTGAGATTCCCCTCCCCTTTCTCTTCTCTTCTCTTTCCTCTCTCCCCTCTCTCTGGTTTTTGTCTTCTTTTTCCATTGAACTCTCCAACTTCATACCTCTCGTCTTACTCTGTGCTGCTCTTCTGCCTTTCTCTTTTAAATCACCAACACAAGCTTAGTGGATGTAGATGGCATTTTAGAGAAAGTTATAAGAGTGGAGGATGAATTATAGCACAATTTAGGGGATAGCATGAAGTTTCTCTTTTCTCCTGCTACTCTCTTAACATTTCACACAGAGTACTTTTGGGACCAGATGTGTGGGATTTCTCTCACATCAACCAATTCTTCAGTACAAATGAATGTAAACCGTCATTTCCATTCTGACACCCTACCTGGAGCTAGAGTGACCTGGACCTTCTCTACCTCTAGCAAATGATTGCACTCAAGGGGAAGGTTATGAAAGCCTCTAATTTGTAGGCAATTTTTCAAAAGTAACTAAGATCCCATATTTTCCATCATCATCAAAATTGGGAAGCAGTCCCATACAACTGAGCTCTTAACATGTAATGCTGAGTTAGTTCTTTTCCTAAGTCTTTTGTACCCAAAGAGGTAGATTTTGTTGAACAAAAAAGTTTGGAAACCATTGGATTTTTTTTAACAGTCAGTTACAATCACTTAAATGAAGGTTAAAACCATCAGTTTGAATATCAAAGAAGAAAAGTTAGATGAGCTGATATTAATCTATCTCAATAGATTTAACTGACTTCTTGGGTACTGGATAGCACAAACTTATTCTGTTACCAAAACCAAAAAGGCTTTTCAAAGGATGTGATTGGGCAAATACTCATTAAAACAGAGCAAGCAGTAGTGTTGACAAGCTGAAAAGATGGAGATCCAGGACCTCCAAAGCATAACTTAGCCCACCAGTCAGAGTTGAGCATGTTGTCCTCAAAATTTACAAGTGACTTAGCATAGCCCTTTAGCTGTAACTCCCGAACTAGGTATTTCAGAGTAACTGTGGGCACATTTTCAAGTGAAATATTCCTTCTCGGTTAAAAGTAACTCAATCAAGGGCGGGGGAGTTAGCTCAGTGGTTCCAGCACCTGTCTTGCAAGCGCAAGGGCCCGGGTTCGATTCCCCGGTAACCACATAACAATACTGGGCATGGAGACTCATGCCCAGCAGCAACTAGTACCACATACCACAGTGCTGGGCGTGGTGGCTCACACCTGTCATCCCAGCACTCGGGAGGCAGAGGCAGGAGGATTGTGATGTGAGTTTGAGGCTGAGCTCAGGGCCAGCCTGAACCACAAAAGCGAGACCCTGTCTCAAAAAACCTAAAAAAAAAAAAAAAAAAGTAACTCAATCAATACTTTCTCATTATAATAAACACAAAGCAATAGACCATTGTATTTTTACCTGTTTAATTATCAGAAAAAAATCCAAATAAATCCTCAATAAATCAATAAAGTTTGAAGCATATACAAATCATAATGTATAAAACATGAAGTCCCTTGTAAATCTTTTTTTTTTTTTTTTTATAGGTTTTTTGAGACAGGGTCTCGCTTTTGTGGTTCAGGCTGGCCCTGAGCTCAGCCTCAAACTCACATCACAATCCTCTTGCCTCTGCCTCCCGAGTGCTGGGATCACAGGTGTGAGCCACCACGCCCCGCACTGTGGTATGTGGTACTGGTTGCTGCTGGGTGTGGGGTCTCCACACCCAGTATTGTTATGTGGTTACCGGGGAATCGAACCCGGGCCCTTGCGCTTGCAAGACAGGCACCGGAACCACTGAGCTAACTCCCCGGCCCCCCCTTGTAAATCTTTATAGTAAATATTTAGTTTCTTTGAATCCCAATTGAAAATAATAGAAATATCTTCATTAATGTGGAAGAGATCATTTGAAAATGAGCTAAAATTGATTTTTAAAAGATAAGTACAATTTTTATTTCAAAATATATTTTCTATCTTTTACATTATTTATCACTGCTATATAAGAAAAGATGCCCAAGTGAAAAAAGGAAAAAAAGAATTTTATGGTAGAAAACAAAAAGGAAACAAAGCTTGTGTATGTACGGGGGTTGGATAGTTGAGAGAGCAAGGGAATGAGAAAAAATGAGAATCAAGATGTGTCGTGTACTGGTACAAACTCTCAACGATTGTAGTGTATATATAAAAGGTACCAATAAAATCAATTAAAAATAAAAATAAGGGAAAAAAAGAAAAATGCTCAATGTTGGTGACTTAAAATAATACACATTTGTAATCTCTGCTTCTGTGAATGACCAATCTGGGAGTGGGCTGGCAGTAGCCTGGCTCAAGGTCTGTTATAAGTCTGCAGTCTATCATGAGGTTGTTGACCACGGCTACTATCTTTAGCAGGCTTGTATGGAGGCAGCCATCCATCTGAGTCATTCACAGGCCTTACAAGTTAATGCTGGGTGTTGGTAAAATCTCTCATCCCCTTGCTATTCAAATCCCTCTTTAGGGCTGCTCCCGTGTCTTCACAGCACGGTAGCTGACTTATTCCAAAGTGAGTGACAAAAGAGAGCAAGAGAACTTAGCAAGGTCTTCTATGACCTAGCACTGGATACCATACTCATATCCTGTTTATTACAGAGGTCAACTTTACTTGGTGTGAGAGGAGACTCACCAGGGAGGGATGATCAAGAAAGAAAGGCATAAAAGAATCTTGGAGACTGACTAGCACACTGCTTGAAACTATAGAAATGTAATATTTCATTACTAAACCTAAAATACCATTAAATATGATGTTTTTATTTCACAAACAAGGAAAATAATTGATCAATATTGACCAAATAAAACTGGATTGCCAAGGAGTGTATTTAAGTTTAGGAGTAAATGAGAAATAAATACACTCTATAAAATAAATAACAGACATCTTGAAAGTTTTGCTGTCACTGGGTGAAGATGGGGAAAGGTTATTCCCAAGTAAATTTATACTTATTGAACATGTAGGACCACCAACCTGAAATAACTTCAGATGGAAGTGTCTGAGAAATACTCTTTTGAGAAACTTGATTTCAGTCCGATCATAATACAACCGTAAAACGTATTCTAATTTTAGAGAATGGTGAAATGTGGGGAAATGTGCATGTTAAAATCAAGAAAACTCGGGCCGGGGAGTTAGCTCAGTGGTTCCGGTGCCTGTCTTGCAAGCGCAAGGGCCCGGGTTCGATTCCCCGGTAACCACATAACAATACTGGGTGTGGAGACCCACACCTAGCAGCAACCAGTACCACATACCACAGTGCCGGGCGTGGTGGCTCACGCCTGTCATCCCAGCACTCGGGAGGCAGAGGCAGGAGGATTGTGATGTGAGTTGGAGGCTGAGCTCAGGGCCAGCCTGAACCACAAAAGCGAGACCCTGTCTCCAAAAACCTTAAAAAAAAAAAAAAAAAAAAAAAATCAAGAAAACTCAGTCAATCATATCAGTGAAGACTCAGGGAAAATTGACAGAAATAGATTCAAGTCAGCATTCCTGAAGGTAAGATTATGAAAATGGAATCTCAGTTATGAGAAAAGAACAGAACCTCAGTCCATCTGTTGTGTTCTGCTGGCCAATATTGTGTCCTTTCTTATATCAGTTTTTTAGATTCAGCTAATTGCAAAAGCACAAAACTTTATGAAAGGAACCAATGTAGAATTACTCACTAGAAATGGAATGAAGTTTGAATTAGATAGACACCCTTTTGGTCTGGGTCTTTAATACTTCTGCTATCTTAAACAAAATTGCTTTCCCACTCTGGCTATATAACCTTTAGGTAAAGTTAAGATACTTATCTCTCTTTTAGAGTTGTAAGAGTTAAACAACACATGTGTGCACAATATAACGTGTGTGATATTTGCTCAACAAAAATATTATTTTGATTATTACTTATGAGTTCAAAGAAGACTTCACTCTTTTTTTCTGATATTTGTTTTTCTTTTTAAGATTAAACCATCAGGAAGCAAAATACTCAAAGAAGTCTACCTTTCTCCTGCTGCTCATTCAATATTAGGCATGAAGACTGAGAGAGTCCTAAGTCTTTATTGAGTGTGTTACACAGTGTGAGAGAGTCCTCTTGCCTGGGGGACCCAGCAGCAGTCTCTCCAAGGGCAGGGAAATGGGACTGTGTCTGGGAACCTGCAGTCATTGCTGTGGCTGCAGCACAGGGTGCTTTTGGGGACACTGGGTGAGATCAGACATCAACAGAAGAGAAAGCCTCAGGCATGGAACCCAGTGCATGCTAGACTTTCAACCTGTGCAGAGAGAGAGGGAATGTGTGCAGTATGGTAGGCACACATTCCCTGGAAAGGACCAGTAAATATTCTAAGTTGTGTGGATCAAGAGGAAAAAGCAAAGACATCAGAGTAGAAAATTTTCCATGAGCAAAGTGAAAAGAAGCCAAAAGAAGTGCTTTTGAACACCAGGAAGATATTTGAAAAAAAAAATGTTTAACGAATTCACAGTTGGGTGGTTCAATTTCACCTTCCTAGTTATCTCCCTTACTCATGAAAGCATAGGTTTCAAACTCTGAGCAAAGCAACCAGGACAAACTGAGGAAGTTCGTGCTCTACATTTGTTAGCAAAATCCTCAGCCATTACCGAGGCTGGCACTGCTCCAGACTTACTCTTCCCTGCTATCTTGCTCTTTATAGTTTGAAGTCTTTGAAGCACCTAGTAATGAACAAAGGAAGTCCTAGTATCGGAGGGACGGCCCTCCCCGTGCTATCCAGGTGCACATGCATCACTGTGCTATACACCGCGCTGAGCAGCAGTGCAGCGATGACAGCACCTTGTACACTCCTGGGAGCTCCTCTACTTTCATAGTGAAGGGCAGCCATGGACAAGAAGTGGGTGGGTGGGTACATCTTGAGCGGTAAGGACTTAGAGAGGCTGTGCAGCTTCCTCTGCTCTCTTCATCTTCCCTGGGCTCTTTGCAGCTCTGCCCTCCTCCCTCAGTAGCATAAAAACTTTAAAAAAAATCTTAATCACTCTCACCTGAGCCAACACTGGGCTTGTGCTACATTTAAGAGAAAGCTCTTGGTCACTGCCAGAACTATGAGCTCAGGTGCAGCTGCTGTAATTCACTCCCATGGCTCGTCTGGCCACGTTAGACACTGTGCCACCAGACTATCAGCACCCAGCCTCCTGGGAAGGGACTCACAGGGAGCCTGTGGAAGGTGATATGTGACCCACCACACGGGGATGGGCACCCATACCAAAATGATCTTTGAATTTCTAATCCAGTTGGTTCATGTTTTGGAATTAGGAGTATTATCCACAGGCTCTGCCATTCATAAGTTGCTACAGAATAAGGAGCAGATGCTAAATAAAGAGGGGGAAATTTAAGAAGGAAAAAAAGGAGAAAAGAAACCAGGACAGACATGAATGAATTGCTACTAAGCCTCAGAAATGATCAACTGCTAAAGTACAATACCATAGGCTGGGAAATTTATATATAAAAGTTGTTCACTTGCCTGATAGTTCTAGAGCTGGGGTGTCCAAGGGCTCAGTACCAGCACCTGTTGAGGACTTTTGTGCAGCCCTATGAGAGGATGCAAGGACAAGTGAGGACACAGGAGTCTGGCCGGAAATCTAGCCCAATCATCCTTCTTATCCGTTCTGGAGATAAGGGGTCCCCACCTTCAAGACAGTAGTCATCCAGAGCCTTCTGGTATCTTTCACCTCATAGGTACTGTTAAGTGCTCTACCATCATAAGCTCTAATTACTGTTATTATGGCAACCAAATTTCAACACAAGTTTAGAGGGGAACACTCAGACCTTAGCAAGTGGTCAGCTCATTTTATAGAAAAGACAGGACCACATAGGCCAATGATTGTGCCAGCTCCACAAGCCACTGCAGGAGGGGAGCTGGGCCTGCAGTGTTTCCAGGCTTGGAATTACAAACCCGAAATAACCTGTGAGTCCAGTGAAACCTGCAGTATTTATTTTATTTTTTTAATTGAAATCTTTATTGATACATTACATATATACATCATAATTGCACTCCACAATGGGTATTTGTACCAGTATAAGACACAACTTAATTCTCATTGTTTTCCCATAGTCCTACCCACCCTACCACCCCCCTATATACATACAATTTGTTTCCTTTCTTTTTTGTTATAATCTCATTATTTTTCCCCTTCACCCTATTACACTTTGAGTATTTTCTACTTCACAATATATAACATACAATTCTAGAGCTCATTTACATCTTTATTTTCTCATACTGCAATATTTATTTTTATTTCCACTGAGAGTCTCACTTACCTCTTCTTAAGGAAGTAGACAATCTTTTAAGCTTGTGTTATGGTCTGGATCTTAAATGTCCTCCACAGGGTCATGTGCTAATGACTTGGCTGTCAGCAGAGAGGATCTGGGAGGGTGATTAGATCACAAGGGCTCTAACTTCATTCACTAATGAATCGATAATTTATGGGATATTGGTAGGTGATAGAAAGTTAGGAATTATGACCTAGTTGAAAGGGGGTGGTTCATGGGGGGTGGCCTTAGGGACTAAAGCCACTTCTTTTCTAGCTCAGTCTCTCTCTCTCTCCCCCCTTGTTGGCTGCCATGATTCCAAATAAACATTTTCTCTTTAAGTTTTTTCCCTTGCGGCATTTTATCATAGCAATGGAAAGTTGATTAACACAGGTTAAATGTCCATAAATCAAATGTTTGGGACAGTGTAGCATAGATTTTTGTTGCAAATGTGGTGACTCGTTCACTCATAATTGTGTCTATTCTCAACAGTGTGATCACCCTTGTATTTGGTCTACTAAACAGGGAGAAATTGACAATAATTTTTCCTGCTCACACAAGGCTCTGTGCTGTTCTCCAGCCCCATCAGCTCGAGAGCAAGTGCAGCCCCACCATCAGTACATCTGTACCTGCCCCTGGCATAGCTGTAGGGCCTGCATGGACTCCAGAGTGGGAACAGCAATACTGCAGAAAATCCTTTCCCCTTCAGGGAATGCCTTTTGAAAAGCAGAAAGGTAAGAAGTGTTTACTTGGTGCTAAAAACCAAAGGTCTAAATTTGGGCAGAAGACTGACTGCAATCTCCATGTCATTCTGAGCTTTGTGACTGTCAGTTAAAGAAGAAAGGAGGGGGAGGGAGCCTGTTTGAAGCAGGTTTCCCAGGGTGTGGAATGCGCTCCCTGCATTCCCCAGAGCCTACAGAAGGGTCAAATGCAGCCCCCAACATTCCCTGCAGAGACTGCCTCCCCCAGAGATTTGTGAGACTACAGCTGTGCAAAGAACCCTAGGCCATCCCAACATTGAATAGGCTGAGTAGAAGTGAACTTCACAAGCATTCCCTGACCATCCCCCGGCCCTCCCTCTGCCTCGTAGTTGTCCAATGGGCCTTTCCCCTAGAGATACAGATGAGATTCCTGCTGACAAATTTTCATTAATGAAAGAATCAATCAATCAATCAAAAAGGACAAAGGGGCCAAGAAAAGGAAGATTCCATCATGCGGGCATCAATCCCTAGAAGGATTTTGAGCTGCTCTGGGTTGAGCCCTACCGCCTTTGTAGCGCCACAGAGGAGGGCCCAGGGTCATGGAATTCAGAGGGTTCCGTGTTGGCCCAGGTTCCATGTCTCACCTCTCAAGGCCTCACCTCCAGCTTGCAGCCTTGCCTGTTTCTGCCGCTGAGCCTTCAGACCTGTTTTTTAATGTACATCCTAATGTAAAACAGTAAAAGCACGTTAAGTGTGACAGTGCACACTTCTGTTCCCAGAATTCTGGGAGGCTGACAGGTTCCAATCCAGCCTGGGCATTGTAGTAATTTAGGGAGACATTGTCTCAAAAACAAAACAAGTACTGAGAATACAGGTCAGTGCAAAAATGCTGGGTTTAATCTCCAGTACAGCATGCATAAATAAATAAATAAACAAGTAAATAGGATAAAGCCAGGAAACTCCAACATTTTCCCACCATAAACACATTTGCGAGCTTTTTCTCTAACTGGTTGATCTGGAAGGAAGATGCTTTCAACACAATGTTGTTGAGTGGAAGGAAAAGGTAATATTGTCATCAACATGTGGGTTTTTCTTTTTTATCAGAATCAAACAAACCATACACACCACTGCAGGACAGGTAGAAGTCTGCTCAGCTGCCCTATGGTTCCCCATGCTGCTCGCTACTGTGTTTCAGAGCTCTAGTCTCAGCCGCCTTGCCCCGCCCCCGCCCCTCCCGCCCCGTCCCCGCCGTCCCCACCCGCCCCGCCCGCCCCGCCCCTTTGCCCTCTTCCTCTCTCCTCTCCTCTCCCATGGCTTGCTTTCTTTCAGAGTTAACATCTTTTGGCCCTGGCTGTGCTTCCTAGATGCCCCTGACTTGT
>PVIR01039967.1:0-13616 GCA_004026965.1 Petromus typicus
GCAAGGGCCCGGGTTCGATTCCCCGGTAACCACATAACAATACTGGGTGTGGAGACCCACACCCAGCAGCAATCAGTACCACATACCACAGTGCCGGGCGTGGTGGCTCACGCCTGTAATCCCAGCACTCGGGAGGCAGAGGCAGGAGGATTGTGATGTGAGTTTGAGGCTGAGCTCAGGGCCAGCCTAAACCACAAAAAAAAAAAGCTAGACCCTGTCTCAAAAAAAAAAAAAAAAAAAAAAAAAAAAAATTCAGGTAACTCACAAGTTGTAAATTGTGTAAGACATGAATTAATTTTCAGACTGCATTTGTCTCAGGCTCATTGCATCATAATGTATACATTTACAAAGTGGAAGTATTCTTATACTTGTGACTTTTTTTTGGACAGGGTCACACTACGAACTCACGGTATAGACTAAGCTAGCCTCTAAGTCACAGCAGTGTTCCTGCCTCCGCCCCCCAGAGCTAGGATTACAGGCATGCGCCTCACCCTGCCTAGCTTCATATTTGTAATTTCATTTCCATATGTGCACACAGACTTTTCACATGGACATTTTAATCACTTGGAATTACAGTATAAATACCCAGTAAGCAAAACTTTGTATTTCTGTAATTTTTCTTTTAAGTTTAGTTGAATGTATAGTAGACCTGATACAACCAAAATAAGTACTTAACTTTCTTACTCTAAGTGCTATTTGCCTGCTTCTCTAAGTGCAGTTCTAGGTCTGTGGTAGCAAATCTATGGCACACATGCCACAGCTGGCTGTTCGTTATCATTGAAAGCTCCAAAAGGTTTACCATCACTGTCTTAGGTGAATTAAGCTGAAGAAGATAACTTAAGCCTGAAGCTGCAATAGAGTGTCTTACTGTCTATCCCAGAGCTAGACCAAGGGAATTGCAAGTCATGAATTGAATTGTTAGTCTCTCCCTAGGCTACTTGAACTCCATCCCATGGGGATTAAAGGTAGGAAATCACTAAAAGATTTCTGAATGCAGTTATGACATGGTCTTACATACTAGCAACATGTTAGTTGGGGGTATCATGAAATCTAGCTATCAATTATCTAAACCAAGAGGCAGAACTTACTCTATAAATGGTCATATAGGGCATGTTTGTTCCACATTAATGAACAACAACAACAAAATAGGTATTTATAGAGAAAAAAGAAAATGGTCCTTTTGTAATTACCCATTTGCACTCAGTTGCTTTTCACTAAAAACATCTTCTCCAGGAATAACTTGCTGAACAGAATAACCCTGGCAGGTGAAAGTAGAGGGTAGTGTCCCAGTGATGCACAGATCCCATCATGCCCGTTTCCTCAAAAGCCCATCCTGCAGAAGTTGGGCAGCTAGCCAAAAACAAGACAGCTACTGCTCTGAGGTTCCCCTTAGGTGTGTGGCACTTGGTACTAGCAGCGTCCCCAGCTTGTGGTTCGTAGCTTGTGGCTCTTAGCAACTGCTAATTGCGGTACAAGTCAGGGAGGCCAGCTCCAACAGGTGACTCCATTAGGTGGCTGCAAGATTTGACTGTAGTCGTTTGTTGTTGACCTTGTTCTAGATAGACAGTGTGTGTTCTGGTGAAGCCCATTGCTTCCACTTGGGCTATGTAGCCCAGGCTAGCCTGGAATTTGTGATCTTCCTGCCTCAGCCTTCAAATGGTAGGATTAAAACCACGCACCAGCCTATTCATCAAAAACCCTCTTCAGTTTTATCCTTCAGTTGTTGCTCATTTTCTCTTCCTACATATGTATGCAATCACCTCCACTCTCACTTTTCATTTTCTCTTTTTTTTTTTTCTCTTGAAAGAAGTATAACCTGGTTTTGTTCCCTCATCACTTTATCCAGTTGCTTTTGAAATGTCACTAATTGACCAGCTGCCATGTTATGATGATCTACTGAACACATGCAAAATCTGAGCCTTTACATCTTGTGCACTACCACTGTGGTTCCTTGTCTTTATTATTTAGCCAGATAGGTAAAATAGACTTTTTCATGTTACCCCCTCCCTTAATATAGTCTCAATCCATACATAAAAATGAACCTTTTTACAAATCACATGTCATATCTTGTTATTCTATGACTGAAATGTCTTTTGTCCTGTGTAAACACATCCTTACAACGGCCTCTACTACAGCCTCTGACCTTGCTGACCCCATCTCTTGAGTACTATCTCCCTTACTTTCTTTGTTACTCCATACCATTCTCTGTGTGGAACCACCCCCATTGATAATGCCCAAAGCAGGCTGTAAGCAGAACAGGCTGTAAAGAGTTAACCACACAATTGGCTTGAGCCCACCTGTGGAGGTCAGAGTGACTCAACCAAATTCTGTTCCCCAAGCTAAAACCTTTACTGAAAAGACAAGGTTATTTATTAACCACAACCTGTATTTTGTCTGTCCTCTTCCTAATTCAAGAATGCTTTGCCTCTTCCTTTAGGAACCTTGCCTACATTAACAAAGTATCTATAACAACTCCATCTAGTCCCTTCATATAGCCCCAATCTGACTGTGATGTCGATAGTAATGTAAGTGGCTCTGGGTGTTAAGGCCTTTGCTAATTCAGACCTGACTAGTCAAGCACCAGACCTCCTGGCTCCCTGTGTTTGTCTCTTTCACTCTGTCTCTATGCCTTTCTTTTCACTGAAGAGATCAGAACCCACTACAGGGTATTGGGTAGGGATTACTGGTTGTTCCTTAAAGATTTCAATCAGATTCTTATACTGAGGCTTTTGTATGTGCTGCTCCTTCTCGTGAAAACAGTTTCTATTCTATTCTAAGGTAGTTTGCTCTATGACCTAAAATTTCCTGTTTAAACCCCACCATGTTAAGGAGGCTTATCTTTAACCATTTTGCTTAAAATGGATTCCTCTCATTGCCGGTCCCTTGATTATTTTTTTCCAAAGCACCCATTGTCACCTATGATATTGTACATTTTACTCAGTTGTCATGTTAATCAGCTGTCTCTTACCATGAAGCTTTGTAACAATGGAGGTTTTTATCGTTTTGTTTTGTTTACAGCTCTATTCCCAGTGCCTTCAATGGTTTGTGCATTTGTATTTGTTGAATGAATGAATTTACTTAGAAAAATGAACAAAAGATCGTAGTAAAAGGCCAATGAGAAAAATGATCAAACTCAATACTAACAAATACAAATTAAAACTACAATAAAACTGAGTTGATATTTCATATTTCCTAGTCTTGACAATTCCTAGTGTTCTGAAAGTAGAAAATCACAAGAATTCTTCACTGGTAACAGAAGTATAGGTCAGTGTGTCAACCTTGGAGAATAATTTGGAAGGAAGGATACTGCTCCTATGTATATACTGTTCTTTTGCACATTACCCTGTGACTGCTCCCAGGCATTCCTTGAGAAGCTCTTGTATATAGGAGACACTTAAAGAATGTCTAACATTATCTTCATTTTTTTAATTTTTTTTTTTTTTTTTAGGTTTTTTTTGAGACAGGGTCTCGCTTTGTAGTTTAGGCTGGCCCTGAGCTCAGCCTCAAACTCATCACAACAATCCTCCTGCCTCTGCCTCCTGAGTGCTGGGATTATAGGCGTGAGCCACCACGCCCGGCACTGTGGTATGTGGTACTGGTTGCTGCTGGGTGTGAGTCTCCACGCCCAGTATGGTATGTGGTTACCGGGGATCAAACCCTGGTCCTTGCGCTTGCAAGACAGGCGCCGGAACCACTGAGCTAAATCCCCGGCCCCTAACATTATCTTCAATAGCAAAATCTTAGAGGCAATTTAAATATTCATTAATAAGAAATGGATAAGCTTTAGAATATCTATGTCTTAGTCACAGTTTTGTAGCTGAGACACGGCTTAAAGGAGGAAAGATTTGTTTGGGCTTTCCGTACAGTACACAGTCATGTGTCGCTAAGACGGGAAAAACATGGCAGAGGGGAATGGGAAGGAGAGCCGCTCACAGCATGGCAACCAGGGAGCAGAACGAGAGTGAAGAGGTTTATTTTCCCTTTTAGGTCAGCGATTCTCTTTTGACCAGACACTGTCCTTGAATGGCAAGTCCACAACTTCATGATTTAATCACCTTTTAAAAGCCCTACCTAGGAGCTGAAGAAACTTTTGTGGGATATTTTTTAATCAAAATTATAACATTCTGTTCCTGGCCGTTAAAAAAGTCATGCATATCTCTTTATTGTAAAATGTGCTTAGTCTATCTGTAAGAGTCACCAAAGTCTTTAAAAATTTCAGGACTGTTGGAATGCCCAAGTCTAAAGACTCCTCTGCGATGCAAGGGAAACTCTGAGCTATGAGCAATTGTAAAAATAAAAAAAGAAAGTTAAAAACTGTCTAAAGTAGAAATGGTTAGCCTGTACCATTGTATGTTGATAGTTTTTAACTTTCTTTACAGGCTATCTGTTTCTACTTTAAAAGGAAAGAATAGGATAGAACGAAGTGGGACCAAAATCAGACAGAAACCCAGCAGAGCAAAAATCTTGTAGCTGTGTATCTATTACCCAGGACAAAGATGTAAGCTTTATACAGCTTGGCTGGCCCAGCCCACACTGCATTGTCACTCTCTGTAGCTCTGTACCTTTTTTTCATGTCTTAAATTCTTGACTTCTCTGGCTTTCTGGGCCTCTGTTGTACACTTGGCTTTACTTTCACAGCTTTCTGCATGCCCTGTCAGGGGCGCATTGTCTCAACTGTTGAGCCTCTTTCTTTCTTTCTTCTTCTTTCTTCTTTTTTTAAAATCTTGATAGAATTTATTCTGCTCCTACAATTCTTGCATTTTCCATGCACGTAAAGGCAGCACAATGTGTGTGATGCCAGGGTCTGTTGCTAGCTCAGGCAATAGCCAGGGATCCTTGGATCATGGCTGTACTAGCCTCTGAGTGACTGGATGACTGAGCACTGTGAAACATATCTCAAGGAATGAGTTTACAGGCAGGCTTGCGTGGGGCCCACTTCAAATGAAAGCTTTAAAGCCATATAACCTTGAGTCTGGATGGAATCTTGCAGATTTTTGGGATGCCCTCAAGGCAACTTTCCTATTGTCCTGATATATAAAGTATTGGCTTTTGGGGAGGTGCATTTTTAATGTTAATCTTTATAGCAACCAATGTCTCTTGTTCTAAAACTTTACAGTCCCCAACTTTATAAAGACTTCTTTTTTTGGTGAAACTCAGACTCTTACAATCACTCAGCTCTGCCCTCTGTTCTTCATTCTCAGTGTATAGCTGGCTAAAAGCATCCAGTAACCCTGTGCCACACCCTGAACACTGGCCTCCCTTGAAATTTTCTTCACAAGATTAATCTTTCTGCTGTTCTCAATCTTAGTCTCCCAAAGTCTTAGGACATGAACAAGATACACATACATTTTTTTGCCAAAGCATCACACATGTGACCCAGAGTCCAACTACCAAGGGAGCCCTTGTTTCTAACTGAAACCTTTTGAACCCAGTCTGTACCATCTTCATTTTTTATCAGTTTTCTGATCTTCTGACCTCTAACAAGAATCTTTGATTAAAATCATTTTATAACATTTTAGGGCTTTTCTAACTGTCATCTCTAAACTTTCTAAACTCTTTTGTGAATCTGTTCTAAAGACTTCTGAACTGTGTGATCAAGTAAGTAGTCACAGCTCTGATCCCACTTCTGGTAGCAAAGTCTGTCTTAATCACTTCTTTTATCACAGAAAGACAATACTCAATACTCATAGCTTAAAGGAGATGTTTATTTTATCTTAGGGGTATAGTCCATGGTTGGCTGCGAAAAAGCAGAATACAACATGGCAGAAGAGGGTGATGGAAGAAAGCTGCTCATGTTGTGGAAGCCAGGAAGAGCAAAGAGAAAGAAGAGGAGCTGGGAAAAGAAATACCAAGTTACAGCCCGAATGACTTGCCTCTTTTGACTAGACCCTACATCTCTCTCTAGCACCCCCATCAATTAATACCTTTTAGATACTCAGACTATGTATGCATACAGGAGGCACATCAGGAACTTTCTCCATGTAAATCTTAGCAGCTGATACAATGGTACCTTAGTTGATAAACTTAATTCTTTCTGTGATTCTGTTTGCAAACCATATTGGATGAGAACCAGGTCAGATTTGCTCACAAGATTGACATTGAGTCTAACCTGACCATTTTATTTGAGTGCTCATTCCGCTAGGTTTGTGACCAGAATCGTAGAGAGAATTAAATTCATGAACTCAGGTATCCCGGCAAAGGGAGTGACACAGTCATTAAAATGAGTTTTCTAGAGTTACAGATCAACATATCTAAAAGTCTGTGAGCAATCCTTGGTGAATAACGTAAATTATAAAGAATGCATATAGGATGGTATTTGTAGAAAAAATTTAAAATGATAAATATGATATATTAAGGATTCCTTAATATATGTATGTATACAAGATCAGAATGTAACAGTATGATCAGTATGTAACAAGATCAGAATAGTAGAGAGAAGATTACTGTGAGTTACTTTGGTGTTGGTTTTTATTTTTTGATAGTGAATATGCTAGTGTTCATTTTATTGTTTTTAATACTTGTATTCTTAAATATGTAACAATATACTTTTGGAGAACACTACCAAAAATGCTACAGGTTGATTAAGACTGACTTATTCCAAGTCTTGTTTATCCAGAAATGTCTGGGCAAAAATCTACCAGTTTGGTATTGCCCAAATTGCTAATCTAAAGACCCATATTTTTCTTCTTAGTTCTCAAGTTTATATGCTTTTCTATTCCTGATAACAGTAGAAAAAATGTAAGACTTGTTTATAATTGTATGCATTTTAAAAGTAGTAATTTATGTTTTTATGAGCTAGGGGGAGGATTGATTGGAAGAAAAGGCTACATAGGCACACTGGGGAAAAGTGACACCATGATGTGTGCAGTGTACGGATGGACTGAAGAGATGGCTTTTTCTGGAACATCCACAGGAGATGTGTGTATCTGGAGAGACATCTTTCTTGTGAAAACAGTTAAAGCACATGATGGGCCAGTGTTCAGTATGCATGCATTGGAAAAAGTAAGTAATTTAAATAGATTTTAAAGTATAATCTGATTGTGGGAGATAAGCAATTTTAGAGGTAAAGGAACATTACTCTTCTCCTGGGTTTAGCTGCCCCGTTATATTGTAGAGGAGAGTTTCTTGGGATTTACTTTGTTTCTTCACTCAAACTCCTGACCACAGATGTAGATGTGATGTGTAACTGAAGTTGTATTTAGTACTTTTTTTTTAGGTTTTTTTTGAAACAGGATCTCACTTTGTAGTTCAGGCTGGCCCTGAGCCCAGCCTCAAACTCACATCACAGCAATCCTCCTGCCTCTGCCTCCCGAGTGCTGGGATTACAGGCGTGAGCCACCACGCCCAGCACAGTGGTATGTAGTACTGGTTGCTGCTGGGTATGAGTCTCCACACCCAGTATTATATGTAGTTACCGAAAGATCGAACCCAGGTCCTCGTGCTTACAAGACAGGCGCTGGAACCACTGAGCTAAATCCCTGGCCCCATTATTTAATACTTATTAAGTACTTATTATATGTGAGAAATTACGCCAGTCTATTACATTTAATCATCACATGCTACTGTGAAAGTACCATTATTATCCTCTTTTAAAACATGAAACTAAGAAGAATCCCAAAATCTAGGTGTGGTGGCATATACCTGTAATCGTAGCACTCAGAAAGCTGAGGCAGGAGGATGGCCAGTTCAAGGCCAGCCTGGGCTGCATACAAAAACCTTGTCACAAAACAAAACACAAGAAGACTCTAGGGAAGTACACGTACCTTGCTGCAAGTGGGAGTCCTAACTTATTGTTCTAAATTAGAAATGATGCAACATCTTAGTCTAGAAGAATGTATATTACATTGTAAATATTATTGCTGATTTTGTGTTGATGTTTTAAAAGCCGTAATGGATTCTTAGGGTAATTCCTATTTCTCACAAACTGACTGTTGGCCATGTCTTTCTTTTAGAGTTTTTCAATATAAAGTTGTTGTTTTTACTGTAGATCGATTTTTTAACTGGAGCCTTTTCTTTTCATAGGGATTTGTCACTGGAGGAAAAGATGGTATAGTAGCTCTTTGGGATGACTCCTTTGAGAGATGTCTCAAGACCTATGCCATAAAAAGAGCTGCTTTGGCCCCAGGATCTAAAGGTGATTTAAGATTCATGTTCTTCTATAGAAAAATAGATTAATTATTCATTAATATGCTTGATTACTGCGTGGAATTCTTGGTTACATTTTTTTCCTTCTTTACTTGACAGACATCACAGTTAAATAGGAGAAATCACTAATTTAACTTGATTCTCCAAGCATTAATATCCTTTCAGAAATCTTGTTTTGGGCTGGGGATTTAGCTCAGTGGTTCTGGCACCTGCCTTGCCAGTGCAAGGTCCTGATTTCGATCCCCAGTAACCACATACCACAGTCCAGGCATGGAGACTCACGCCTGTAATTCCAGCACTCAGGAGGCAGAGGCACAAGGATTGCTATGAGTTTGAAGCTAGCCAGGGCTGCATAGTGAGCTCAGGGCCAGCCTGAACAACATGAGACCCTGTCTCAGAAAAAGGAAATCTGTTTTCTGTGATGTACGCAATTGAATATTAACCAAAAACAGTATTATTAATATTAATTTTTAACCTTTGTAATTTTCCAAAAAAATATTCATATGAGGGCCATATTATCACCTGTGAGGAACTTATTTTCAGACTCAGCACTTTGTCACTTTGATGTTTTGTTCTTTCTGCTCTGTAGCCTCGTAGATTCTTCTTCTTTCCTTTGCCCTTCCCGCATTTCTTCTTCAAAGCCCTGGGCTGCACTTTCTCATGTCCAGGCCGTCCCATGCCGGGCACTTTTGTCTAGAATTTGTTCTTCTGTTCTCCTGCCCACTCCATTCACCTAGTCATATGTCCAGTTTTCAAGTCTCAAATATTATCTTATCCTTTCTTTTCCCCAAAAGGATAAGATCCTTTGCCATATGCTTCTTTTCCAATATGCTCCTCACATCAGGTCACAGTATGCTCTGTAAGGGACAGAAACTGGGTCTGTGTCATGTTTACTAAGATGTTATTAAGTCTACTTAGAATATTTCTCGCTAGTCTTAAGAGGAGCAGAAAGTTAAATAAGAGACTAATCTAAGAGGTAAAGAAGTAGTTGTCAGGATGTAGTAGGAGATCTGGGATGGAATAGAATTCTGTACATGTGTGCTTATTTTTGAGATTAATAAATCATTGATGGAGATGCAGTGCATTATAGTACCTAAAACTGAGGAAAGCAAACTTGTAATGTGATTTCATTGTCAAAATAGCATGATTGGCAACACATGCATCCTTGTATTACAGTAATTTCTCTTTAATATCTCCACTTATCATCTCAGGTCTTCTCTTGGAAGATAACCCATCCATACGTGCCATATCATTGGGACATGGTCACATTTTAGTTGGCACAAAGAATGGTGAAATACTAGAAGTGGATAAAAGTGGCCCAGTAACACTTCTGGTCCAGGTATTTTAAATGCTAATATGTTTTTATTTTTATTTTGCATCCATTTGTTCTTTTAGTATGTAAGAGGTAAAAATTGACAGTGGTAAGTAAAATAATGTTTAAGGAAATATTTGTTAATTTAATACATAGAGAAAAATTTAATTTAGATACAGCTATATACTAGATACCAATTACTAAATATTTTTATAGAGAATAATTGCCAATATTTGAGTAAATGCCTATCATAAAATAAGAGTCCAGTGAAAGCAAAAATTAGTTGTAGGTAATTTATTTTAGCAATTTATTTCATATTCAATTTTATTTATTTGAAATATGTTTGATGCACATAAGGTAGTTTCTTTGTGAAACTTGAGGTAAATCATTCTTGAGTTTCTAACTTGCAAAAAATTTTTAAAAATGAGTACTGAAAATATTTAGAGTTAAAAGATGTTAGTAGTAAAACAAAAATTTAGAAACATGAAAGAATTTTTTGTTGGAAATGTGAACTTAAACAGCATGAATGGGTTCTGGTCACATGGTTCTTAACATTTCCATCAAGAGTAATGTATTAAGTTTTTAGACGTACATTTCTGCGGTGTTTTTTATTTTTCTAAAAAGTATAGAGGGAAATCAGTCAACACTATAGAATAGTAAAGTATGAGGTAGGATTTATCCTGATGAAAACTTGTCTTCATGCAGTTATTTCCTCAATAGAGCCCCTACTTCTCTTCCATCCCCAACTTTGAAGAATACCAAAGGGTATATGTAGACACTGCACATGCATTTAATGCTCTGTTATATTATTGATATTACAGTGTTCTGACATACTGAGATTATGTATGTAAATGACAAAACATTGTGTTAAGGTAATGGTTATCATATTGATTTCAGTAACAAATGCCTTTGAATAAAGAGATGATGCATTTTAATGTGTTTTCAGTCTCAGAGAATATTAACACATACTCATTTACAGTTGAATCTAGAGGTGGAATTATTTTAAAAATCACTGTTTAATGATTATGAGAAAATATTTGAAAGTCATAAATGATGGCTGTTAAGAGAAAAAGTTTAGACAAAATACGCTAAACAGAATTTATTTGCACATTCAAATATTCGTAAATTGAGCCACAACTAATACCAGAAGAGATTCAGGGAGATCTCCTGGAGTGTGGGCAGTGAGCTGACTAGTTAGAGTGGACAAAGCCATAATTAGAGACAAGTTGGCCATTTCTGATTGGTAAATTTAAAGCATCTCGTTTCATGCCACTATTTATTTTGGACTTAAGTTTCCGTATATAAAAATGTAAAAAGCACGGGAGCTCTGTCAGCCTAGTGACCTCCCAAGTAAAACTGTTATTCATCCATCCAGATTTTTTTCTCTTGTGTACATTTGTATGTGTGTGTGTGTTTGCGTGTATGTGTGCACATACGTGTTTGTGATGCTGGGGATTGAACCCAAGGCTTAGCTTCATGGATGTCCTGCCACTGAACCACACTCCTGGCCTATTTCTTTTATTTTTTTTTTCTTTTATTGTCTTTTGAGATCGTATCTCACTGTGTAGTTCAGGCTGGCCTTGAACACTTGAGGCTGGCCCCAAAATCAGTGCAGCCCTCCTGCCTCAGCCTCATCCTCCCCATGTGCTGGGATTACAGGCATATGCCACCATTCTCTTATTTTTTTAAAATAAGTTTAAGTTTTCAGTGTTTTTAAATCACCTTGACACTAGGAACAAGGCAAGGATGCCAGATCTCACCATTATAATTCAACTTCGTGGGTAAAACCTTAACTAGTCAAGTAGACAAATCAACAAAAGATGTAACTAATGCAAATAAATGGATATTAGTGGTATTTCTCTATATAACAACCTTATACTATACCTAGGATAACAAGAGAATAAACTGAAAAATTATGATAATTAACTGAAAAGCCCTATAATGTGATAAGATACAATATCAATTTATAAAAAAATCAAAGTATTTCTGTATAGCAGTAACAAGAGATTGGAAAACATGTTTTAAAATGCTACTCTCACCAAAATTCCTGTACAGCAACCGGGAATTTTATAATTAAATTAATATGCATTGTCTTTGGTAAGGAAAGTGTAAGATTTTTACTTCAAGACATAAAAGACTTAAAAAATTATAAATTCAGTGACAGTCCACCTTTAATCCATCTTTCACAAATTTAGGAAAGATGGTTTTAGAAAAGAATGTAAGGATAGCTAAAAGAAAAAATCTTTGAGAAAATCCACATTCTAGAAATAAACATAAAACTATAGTAATTAAAAATGTGAATATATATTCTTAACAGAAATGTTATTGTATTTTTTAAAATACCCAGCACTGTAGCATCACTACCTATTGGTCCATTTGAGGATCCACCTGACAGGATTAAGTCTTCAGCCCCTAAGCCTGGTGCAGCTCCCTAGAGCTCTTTTTTAGCAAGATTTGGTGGTTTTTAGTGTGTAAGTCCTACACTTGTCTTGTTCTTTTTGGTGCTATTATAAATGGAGTAGTTTTATCAGTCTTGGTTTCAGGTTGTTAATAGCTGGTGTATAAAACTGTGCTGTTGACTTTGTACATACCTTATAATAGGACCTCGTGTCCTATAAACTTGCTGACCTCAGTAATTCCAATAGTTTTTTAATATATATACTAGTTTCTTAAGGATTTCCTGTACAAAAGAACATATCACTTGTAAATAAAGATAATTTTACTTCCTCATGTCCAGTCTAGACGCCTGCTACTTTTTCTTTTGCAGTTATCTTGACTAGACTTTTCAGTACAATGTTAAACAAGTGGTGGAAACGGACATCCTTGTTAGTTCTTAATCTAAGAGAGAAAGCCTTCACTTTCTGCCATTAAGTATAATGTTAATTATGAGCTTTTTATAAATGTTCTTTATTAGGTTAAGGAATTACCCTTTTATTCCTAGTTTGAGTGTCCTCTTGGATCATGTGTTTTTTTGTTTTTCATTCTGCTAATGGCATATTACATTAATTTTTGGATGTGACAATCTTGCATTCTTGAAAATGGTGTATAATTCTTTTTATATGTGTTGGATTCAGTTAGCTAGTATTTTATAAAAGATTTTAGCATATGTGTTTATATGGGATTTTGGTTTGTAGATATCTTATAATGTCTTTGATTTTGGTGTCAGGGTGATATGCTTTTCTAAAATGATTTGGGAAGTACTGTATCCCCTCTTGTTTCTTCTCTTTAGGTATACTTCACCAACTGTGAAATTCCTGTGGTTCCTGGCAAATTGCTTTATTGTTTCAAGCATTTTCTGGGGGTACAAGTTGCTTCAAGGATGAATGTATGTCTTCAAATTCAGGCTACTTAGGAAGGACAGCTTCCTAGCTTAGTGTTTTAGGTTGCTTCTGACCCAAGAAGGTTATTTCCGAGATTCTCTACCTGCCCTGGATAAACTAGCTTTGCAGTTTAGATTTATATGTCATGTTATTCTACCACTGTCTTTCCAGTTACTTTTCATTACAACTTACACTGTTTTTGAGAGCACTCTTAGGCATGAATTTTTCCACACTCTACTGTAAATAAAAATAAGATGCGATGAGGAACTTTGTTTTCCAGGTAAAATCTGCAATGGATTCTGAAGTTGCAAGTAAAGGCAGTGGAATATTTGTCCTTAACGTCTGAGGCTTTAAGAAACCTAGAGTTTGGGGGGAGAAGGAGCAGCAGTCACCTGGGTTGCATTTCAGGGCCACTGCTCCCGGGTCGAGTTTCCACTGAAATAGGGGCTGGAGAATGAAGAGGAAGCATCTGCTTGTTAGCTGTATTCATGAAGATTTCAGACTTCACAAGAGGCAGCTGGGGTAGGATGAGACACACTAAACCCGTCCCTTCCCCAGGGAGCCCTCCGCCTGGGCAGTGGGGAGACCAGATGTTCCCGGTTCTAGTGTAAAGTTTCCATTTGGAGGAGTTGGCAGGAGGAAGAGGAATCAGATCCCAGTTAGAAGATCAGAGCACATTTTCTTCAATATGTGTTCCTTCATTGGCTTTATCGCCTTAATGGCATTTCCAGACTTTAAATGGTTCAGTGGTTTCATTTTTTTCATCAGTTTCACGGCGAGCGTGTCTGTGGAGCTCCTGATTGTGCCATGCATACATGTTTAGGTTCAGTTGACCCTAA
>PVIR01039968.1:0-13691 GCA_004026965.1 Petromus typicus
TTAACAAAAAAAGCCAAAAACAAAAGCAGTCGAATTATGTATAAATGTATATAAGAAATGTCTGGAGCAGTTGTAGAGAAGGCTGGTCATTAAAAAATGAGGCCAACGGAGTACATGAGCTTGCTTTTGGGGGAGAAACTGGGATATCTTAAGGTCCACATGGAATAACATTAATTCCAAATTTGCTTTTCTTTCACTGGCAAACTGATTTTTATAAACACTGAGAAGAAACAAAGGCAAACCAAGTTAGTTATACATACATTAAGCAGCTCACAAGGGAAAATGCAAACGGTTTGTATACACACAGTTGCTGATGTGCATGGTTATGAACTAGTCACGTTGTTCCTGGCGTCAACAATGTGCTTAGTTGGAGCCTATTAAACAGCACAGTATTTTCACTGGGCTCCTGATGTAACTGACTCTTGGGCATAGTACAGACATACACAAATAACACTGAATTTACACTTCTGGAAATATTTCTCAGGTTAATTACAACAATAAAATCTTAGAGGCCCAACTTAAGAAGAGGATAATTCAATCAGATGAGTATATAATAAAATAAAGACATACACTTCACTATGATTATTATTGCAAAGTCCTTGGAGTAGAGGACAGATTTTTACTTTGCATTGTGTTTCATAATATTTTATAACACAGACTGTAAAAAATGATTCACATTAGTATCTCATTAAAGTTGTAAGTAAATATCTTTCCTAGATTATTCATGTACCAGTCCTTGTAGGAAGACAGAAAAGCTACTGTCTGCAAATAAGTACATATTAAATCCATTTATTCCAATCAGCAACTGTTTAAATCAGCGTGCACACTGCATACCCATTGACTTGAGATTCCTTAATTGGTACTCACTGTACTGTTTTATTACTGATTACTGCATCATAAAGGATTATGACAGTGACATAATTTTCAACACCATAATACAATTTTATATTCTTAAGAGTTTACTCAGGCCCCTTCAAATATGTTTTTCCTCAGACAGAACTTTCATCCTAAGATTAGGGTGAAACATTTAAAATATTCTATCCCACCTATGAGAGTCAATAAATTTGAATTTTAATAGCTATGAGTGAAATGATATCAGTAAAGAAAAACAGTGTGTATGTGCACACATGCTTTCCTAGCATTTGCTCCCCTATATCCAGTTCAAAAATCTCTTTTAAATAAATTATGTTTGAAAGTTTGCATATTTTATTGTTTTTATTTAGTTAGGAAATTTGGTGTAAAAATTATCCATATAAATATATTACTTCTTACATGTACCTACCTGAGCAAAATACCATATTTCAGTATGGAATATTATTTATACCAAGACCTTCAAAAAGTGTAAAATAAAATATTTTTCCTGATTTAAGTCAGCATAGAAAAATCCAAATTCCTGGCAAAAAGTGCTTCAAGATATACCACATTTTATAGCATCAGCCTTACTGCAAAAGTGCTTTATACAAGCTGTAATACTTTGTACAAAGTAGTTTTTGTATTTTACTTCAGTTTCTGATTTCATCCTTTTTTGTGGGCTAGCAGAGGTGCACTTAAAACACAGAGTTGACTCACTGATTCTGTCACATGTATAACCTGGGCAAAATAGGTGCCTATTGTTTAGCATGTGGTTTATGAGTTCTGTAATAGCATGTACACATGGCATGATTTCATCCACAGATCACAGACATAAACATGTTAGTAACACATGTTTCTTGGTTTTTACTCCTTGTTTGAGTTTATTGAGTGACATAATCAAGGACAACATTTTAGGATTTTATAGATTAAAAGAAGATCAGTTATATCATTGGTCCTCTGATTTGTCAACGAAACTAGCCAGAGACAGCTGTTAATGACAAATACAAATTATAAATATGGGACTGCAGTAAAACTCAGTGTCAGAGTAGATGCTTATATTCCCAAGGCCCTGTGGTTAACCCTAGCACTAAATGAACAAATAAATTGATCTCTGCATATACATACATATATATATATATATATTATATATACATATATATATGTATATATATATGTAATATATATATATATTTGGTGTATATCTATGTAGAAGTATAATATTTCCAGTTAAATGATTTTGGGGGATTTGAGATTTTGAAACAATAAAAATAGTGTCTCTGTAGTGCTAGCAAACCCATCACAGAAACCATTACATTGATCTACTGATCAGGTCAGGATCAATGAGGAATTTCTTACTTATATTGCTTACTTTTGTCATGAATTTAAGAAAAATGCACAGTGTAAGATATTTAAGAAATATGTATAGATATTTAAGAAAAATGCATAGTATAAGACATAAGTATGTAAAATATAATGAGTCTCTCTTGTGTCACTTTTCTTGATACTTCGATAATAGAAAAATTGAACAATCTTTTTCACTTAGCTAGGACATCCTATAATTTATTTTATGAAAATGGCAGATAAGTGGGTCTTTTCAAAGGTGACTTAGAGAGAAAACAATTTTCCTGCATTTATGGGGCAGAAAGAGAATATGCACAGATATTTACCATACATATTTTGGGAACTATTCTCATCTCAGTCTTTTTGCAGGAATTAATGCTGATGGGCACATACAATCTACCCATTTTCTACAAATTATTTTTCAGCAGACAGGAGAGCTGGACATAAATTAAAATTCTAGAAGAAGGTACACAGTTTCCAATAAGTGGTTTAGAATTTCCTTAAATCTCTACATCAACAGCATCCATTGATTTTCCTCCAAGTGTTATTTTAATTGTTACTTTTTTTTTGAGACAGGGTCTCACTCTGTGGTTCAGGCTGGCCCTGAGCTCAGCCTCAAACTCATATCACAGTGATCCTCCTGCCTCTGCCTCCCGAGTGCTGGGATTACAGGTGTGAGCCACCACACCTAGTGCTGTGGCTGTGGCATGTGGTACTGGTTGCTGCTGGGTGTGAGTCTCCACGCCCAGTATAGGTATGTGGTTACCGGGGATCGAACCTAGCCCTTGCGCTTGCAAGACAGGCACCAGAACCACTGAGCTAAATCCCTGGGCCTTAATTGTTACTTTTTATCTTGACAAATTCTGACTTCTGTCCATTATTATAATTCAAATTTTTTCTGAGTGAAAAAAGTGACACTTTATCATTGAGACATCACTGGCATCCTTGTTATTTTACCTATTTCTATGGCAATTCAGTCTTGTTACAACAGCAGATATTACTTTTCTTGCACTCGGCACACATTCAAGAGCAATTAAAATAATATAGGAGCAAGCGTTGTCTAAGTACACAAAGCGGAGTTCTGGGAATGGCTCGCACAGGTCTGGATCTCGGCTCTGTCTGTAAACTCACTGAGCCGTGGAGGAGTTCCAGAGCCTCTCTCCACTTTTGCCTCCTCACTGGAGATTCTACTACTTCTGCTTGATATGGGCGATGTGAGGGTTAAACAAGATAATCCATCTAGAGCACTCTGCATTATACCTTAGCACACAATACACACTCAGTACACACTAGGGTCATTAATCTCCCTGTGACTTGTCTTGAAAGGACAGACTTGGGAGGTAACTCATCTCTCAAGAGACCATGAAGAAAGGAAAATCTGACTTTAAACAAAGCAACAGGAGTGTGTAAATGATTAGGATTGCTCTGTCCTAATACATTCAGGATAAACTCTCTCATGCCCCACCCCTTAAATATTCTCCTATTGGTAGAAAGACTCTATATGAACTACTGAACTGGTTTTCTGAGAGGGAATGACTCCAGTTTTATGTCAGGAAGAAGAAGCTTCCTTCTTGTGATTCAAACACTTCTGCTAGTTTAGTTGGACACCTAAATCAACCCGTGACTCAGGTTCATGGAATAAGCGCTTACATCATAGATTGTCCTTACATATTTTGCATTCCTTCATTAGTAATTTCATTTGAGTGAGGTAAATTAACAACATTTGCTAAAGGAAAAATTCATGTAATCTGCTTATAGGTTCAAGAATACAAGTCATTTTTCCAGTAACTCTTTGGAAACTACATTTATATATCACATTTCACATGTACATCTCTATCTTACATTGTGATTCTCCTGGGAATTTTCATTCTGTTTTTCCTTTTGAAATGTACCATGCAGATGGGATATATATTGCTAACTTTTACAGCAGAATAACACTGTTAAGCTAGTGTGTCACGATTTCTAAATACAGGCAGAAGCTCACCCTTGGCTGAGCCAGGTTTTTTCCATGGCCAGGGGGACACACGTGCACATTTAGACATTTAAATGTGTGGCTTGTGCTCACTCTCATCCCAAGTCAGAGGATTTGGGGGCAGGAAAAGAATTAAGATATGTAAAACAATCACACAGAACCCTCCACTTTGCATTTTCTGGCTTCTATAAAATGATTTTTTCCCTTAGATATGCCAATGTACTTGGACTGGGTTACACACATGCATTATAATCACTGCTGGGGACTCTGTTGAAAAGCCAAGAGTTGGGCTGTATGTGAAAAGCATTATTTTACACCTCATTGTTCATATGGGGACTAATTAATGCATACCTAACACCATTAATTCACAATTAGATCACTTATGTTTAACCACATGCTTTCTGTGCACACATATATAAATATTAATTTTGGGTAGAATGATAATCACTCAGCACCATAACAATTAAACATCTGTAACCTGTCTCATGTGTTAAGTGATGGAGCTGTAGGCGAGCTCCATAGCAGATGGTCTTACCCACCCATGCTTAATGTTAGAGACTTTTTTAAAACAGAGGTGTTGACAAATCCGAACAAGTAAGCATAGTTTTAATGCAAATGACCCAATTTGCAATGCAGATTACTCTAAAAACTAATTTAGTGTATAGAAAAAAAATTAAGCTCCATTGCTAAAGGAAGACATTATATCACATTTGGATCTAGTAGGTTCCACACCAATATAATTATTTACTAACTTCATTCAACCAAAAGAGTTCAATAAAAAAGCAGCTGGCAAAGTATTCATATTTATGGACCTCCTTTGACTGCTCCTTAATTTATCCAAGGCACATGCCTGTTAAATCCCAGAAAGGATAGTCATATTTCAGACAGCTGTTTTCCAGCTTCATTAAAGAGGCACTCTAAAAAGAGAGGGTCATTGAACCTATCATAAAAAGAGAAAAACTTGACAGTAGTTGCCATAATCCACAAATCTGGTAAACATCAAAAGAGAAGACAGAGGCATGGCTTTTGTATGGACCAACACCATAACCAAACATATTTTAAAAATAGCTAGTTAGGAAAGGACTGTGTTAAGATGAAAAGAGACTATTTTCAACTTGTTATAGCCAAGAAGTGCTAAAGATAAATTTTGCCATTGAAAAAATTCTATAGCACCACTGTGGGAAGGAGTAATAGTATTTCTTGAAATCATGGGCTAATTCTTTCAGTAATACAGTAGACTGAACACAAAGTTCAGACTCTTTATTTAGTCCATTAGGATAATAAGAATCTCAGCATATAAGAAAAGCTAGTAACACTTCCTTTGCTGCCTGGCACTTTATAGTTACCTGATAAAAGTTTTAGGAAAAGATGTGGCAACTTAATAATCTGGCACTGCTTTTAATCTTTATCTTCCTTGCTAATATCATAAAATTGCTGAAATAATTATTTTGCACCTGGTTTCACTCCCAAATGTCTTGAACTTCAACTTCTTAATAAAAGGCTTCTGATGAACTTGGCAAGAGATGAAAAGAACATTTTTCATCTTTATTTCTGGTTAAATTGTATATCTAGTCAATTGGGTTTTATAATCTCTTCTATACTAGGACTGAGTCATAATTAAGATCTTAAATGGTTTTTAAAAGATGCAAATCACTGAGGTATTCCAAATTGAAAATATATATATATATACTCCAGTTTATTAGCAAAGGAACAAAACAGAAAAAGTTTTAATAAAACAATATAAATTTGACATACAGCTTAACTGCTTTCTTTTCAGTGTTCAGACTCAGAAGATGATAAGCCAACGACAGTGCTGTGCATGCTGAGAGCTCTGAGAAGGAGAACCCAAGTTTCTCTTTCCTTCACCTCCATCTTTGGTGTCACCCTTCTTTCCTAAGGCAGGGGGGAATTTCTCTGATGCTACTTTATCTAATGAAGGGAAACTCCCCCAGGAGGGGTGTAGGTGACGTCCACTCCTCCCTCACAGTTCAAGAGACCAAGAAAATGAACTCAGAGGAAAAGGAGACCAAAGATCTGACTCCTCGGCCATGGAAACTTTGCCCTTAGCAACCATTTACCCCCGGGAAGGCTGCTACCTGAGAGGATGTATCTGCATGGAAAAATGGCCTTTCCTCCTTGGGCATTTCAATCACCTATTTTCCATGGTTATTTTTTTTTCCTTTGGAGGCCTCGGGGCCCTTATTCCTTCCTGTTGTTACCTCCTCAGAAACCCTCAGCCCATTGTCATTCAGTTGTTCGGAATACCTTGTAAGTTTCATCCATCTGGCCCTTGTTGGAGTTTGCATACTTTGTGTGACTACTGCACCTTGTCACATTACTAGATTTGAATGTCCTTTCCCCTACTGATCTGTCTGTAGTTATTTTTATATCATTCACATGAATCATTGAACCTTCCAAGGAGACAGAAAAAATTCCTTTCACTCCTACATTAGGACAGTGTATCCTGTACTAACTTTTTTGGTGGGAACATGTTGGGGATCAAACCCAGTGTTGAGGTACATCCCCAGACCTTCTACAAAAGTTGTTTTAAGACCGAGTCTCAGTAAGTTGCCAAAGCTGGCTTCTCCCTGCCTCTAAGAAGCTCTGATTACAACAGTGTCACCCCACTTGGCATCTCTCCCTGAATGGATAAAAACAACCCTTACCCTTAAAACAAAAGTTGTTTTAAGACCGAGTCTCAGTAAGTTGCCAAAGCTGGCTTCTCCCTGCCTCTAAGAAGCTCTGATTACAACAGTGTCACCCCACTTGGCATCTCTCACTGAATGGATAAAAACAACCCTTACCCTTAAAACAAAAGTCTTAAGACCGAGTCTCAGTAAGTTGCCAAAGCTGGCTTCTCCCTGCCTCAGCCTTCTAAGAAGCTCTGATTACAACAGTGTCACCCCACTTGGCATCTCTCACTGAATGGATAAAAACAACCCTTACCCTGAAGTTCCTGGTGTTTTCAAAAACACGTGCAAAAGCAGTGAGAAAGGAAGGAACATGGTTTATCAAATCTAAAGAAATCAGGGATATTTTAATGATACCTAAGTGATTAAAAAATATAAATCATCATTATTTTCTTATACCCTGCTCTTATTTGAGAAAAGTCATGGTGGATTTAACCTTCCATTCTTTCTGAATACTGCAGCTTCTAAACAGAGGGAACTCTCAGTCAGGTGGGTAGGAAATGGCTGCATTTAGGCAGCAGCTATGGGGATCCAAGTTATACCACAAGCATTTGTGTCGTCAAATGCGAGCACAAGCAATCATCACAATACAGAATTCACTTATCATATAACTCCAAGAAAGTATGTGAATAAATTTCTTCTAAAGGTCTCAAAATTATCATCCTCATATGCTATGTATGAATAACCTACATAAAAATATGTTAAATCCAGATATATCCATGCACAAGACAATTCCCTGTAGTACCTATGTATCTCCGTTACCAGAACTGAGCTTTGGGAGTTACAAAACAACAATAATAACAACAACAACTAAAACTAAAACTCCTTTTCTAAAGTACAGGACACATTTATACAGAGTCTGCCAAAAAGTGTATACACACTTCAGAAAATGAATAATCTGTATAAATATTTTGATACTAAATTTATCGAGACATCACAAGATTAATACAAGTTACCTTTGGCCTCTACAATGATAAGAGGTGTTCAGAGTGGTGGCCATTAGCTTCCAGACATTTATTATTTTTCTTTTCCTGAAGTGTGTATAAATTTTTTGGCAGACTCTGAGGTTCCATAAACAATCTACCTGTCACAAAAATGTACTTCTCAGCAGCACTGCTGCTATTTGACTTGAAATTCTCACACAGTGTGAGCGGGTGATGCTGTCACTGCTGCAGCGACAAGAATGCAAGAGGACTCAGATGCCTGCCGTCCACAGCAAGTTATTTATGCCCACGCATAGTGCTCCTCTTAGGAATAAAAGATCTGCTGTCCTGAGAAATTATTTATTGGGAAATGAGTTCCCCAAATAATCAGAGAATGTTTATCAAGATGGCCCTGGGAACTACACTCACATAGCAAGTCAGATGCAAAAGAAAGAGGAAATTTTTATTTTAAAAATTTTATATTTTGAGACAGGGACTAACAAAGTAGTTCAGGCTGGCTTTGAATTCACTACGTAGCCCAGACCAGCCTCTAAATTGTGAGGGTGCTTCTGCCTCAGCTTCCTATGTGCTGGGATCTCAGGAATGCACCACCACATCCAGCATGAAATCAAAACTTTGAGTACAAATTTTCGAGATTTTGTCTGATCTGAGGATGTGGTGGGAAGTTTCTGAAGACAAGAGATAAAGAAGGGCGGAATGGTACAAAGGTTTAGCTCAGTGGTGCCACACCTGCCTGGCAAAAATGAAGTCCTGAGTTTGAGTCACACACCAGAAGAAAACCAAAAAAAACCCCCCAAAAAACCCTTACAATACATTTCACAAAAAGTTCACAGAATTCCAAATGAGTAACAAAGGAAGCTGTATGGGATATGGATTGAGAAATTTAGTGGGAATCAATGGATTAAAAGCCTTGACAAAAAGTACTTGAGACTAAAATATGACAGAAACACAGTCAGACTTAACAGTGTTACATTGAGAGTATGAATGGTTGCTGGTTAATTACTCTGGTTAAATGAGTCATGAGTAGAAGATTCATTCAGGCTGAGGTCATATCTGTCACTGCTTAAAATACTGGCTGCAAGTAATACGAACCCACCGTGATGAAATTAGCATAGCATATGGAAAGATAAATGAAGTCCAAATGAACAGTTTGCATAGGTGAAGAGCGAAACCATTGCAAGGACATATTAATCACAAAATCAAGCTATCATTACCCTAAACAACATAACCACTCATCATTCAAACCCTTCTTTACAAAGCTGCAACAAAACAAAAGCTTAAGCTGACTACTAATTTAATTGGTGCAGTTTTCAAAATATGTAAGTGAAGCAAAGAGAGTGCTGACAACCTCATAAAATTCTCATCTTTTAGAAAGGTCAGAGGAACTAGGTTTGCACTTGTTGAAAAGAGACGCAGTGACTTCATTTAAGAGAGCGCTAATGGAAGGGATTACAAAGGATAAGATCCCAAATATAATGCTGTTAACTGACTAAATTACACTGAAATGAGAGATGTTACATCGAGAGCCCTCACCTATGTGCATACCGTCACCTTAGTGAGTGAAATGAACGTGGGAAAATGGCCGGCTTTGCAGGCCACGAGGCGTGGTAGTCTGAGCTCTGAAGTGGCGTTTCCAGGGTCTCCTCTGCTCCTCAGACACACGTCCTACTGCTTAGAGTTCATGGGCCTGCAAGGTAAGGACCCCAAGAAGCTCTCTTCTGTGTAATTCATGGAAAATATTTTAGTATCTGGAGTTTTATCACCATCCAAGTCAGCTTAAGATAATTTTTTCCCTAACTCCATGCCCTCTGGCTTAGCCCAGTCTCCACTGTACCTCAATTGTGTAGCACCTTTATCCACAGGCTCAGTGAGTCAGAAGGTGCGGGCTAGTTCTGATACCCAGCATGCACCCCGGTTTTTCAGGAGGAATTAGCAGAGCTGACATGATTCAGTAGTGTAGAATTACCCACGGGTGACTTTTACTAGTTTTAGTGCAAATACTCTAGTAAAAACAATAACAATAAATAATGTCTACATGGCGTTCCCTATGTACCAGGTACTCTAAGTGCTGTTCTACATGTTTCAGCCTATTTAATACATACAATTCCACAAGTTTCTACTTGTTCTTAATCTCACTTTAGAGGTGAGGAAACTGAGGCGCAGGGGTCTCTAATGATTTCCCTAGATTGTGCAGATACCAAAGGGAAAGAACTGGACCAGGGCAGATTCTGTTTTTGAGAGGTTTGAAACTTCTGTAATTTTGGAAAGGGACTTTCTTTAAGAAAAAACTATCAGTTCAGTACAAAACTATTTAGAATGAGGACAATCACCACTGAGTAGGATTTTTAAGATGATAAATAAAAATATCAGGAAAGTCATGGAATTAAATGAATTTAAAGTCATGAATTTAAAAATTCACTAAGCACCTGACAGGCCTCTGATGAACATTTTTTTTTCTATATTTTGGGGCAATGTTTATTCTTTGCCTTTTAACATGAGAATGATTTTTTGTGGTATTCTCCATAGAGAATATAGAAAGACAATTTGGCATGATACTTTAGCATGGTTTTCATTATTGATAGGTTAGAAGAGTTGCATTTGGCTTCAAAATTTCTTATTGGTAAAAGTCATATAAATGTTTAACATTTACATCAGATTTGGGGAGACTTTTATTGTGTAATAAATGGCTCTTACTCTTTCAATTGATATTGCCTATTAACCACTTTAGCATGGCATTCTTGTAGTAGGATACTTTGAATCTCATGTTGTGTTATCAGAATGTCACATCAGGTAAACAAGAACTCTCCCTCTGGTGGCTTTACAAGATTCAGTGGTATTCAAGACATGTGCCTTCACGCACTGGCGAACTTGTGGTTTCTAGTATTAGACTTATACCCTACAAATATAAGAATACATTCTTCAGTAGAGAAATACGCTTCAAAAGGAAAAAAAAATGACATGCTTGTAAGTCATAAGTTCCATCATTAAATATATTCTGATGGGAGCAAACTTGTGTCTGATGACAGGAAAAATTCTGTTTCTGTGTGTATTAAGCCTCGTGTCTTTTCCAGTGTCTAATTCCTTCTGTTCCAGGGCCCCATATGACAAAGCCATATTTTCATGTACTCTGACCCTGTCATATTTGTGTCATCAGTAAAGTCAGGGGCTGGTAGAAATATTCCTGGATAGCTATCAATAACAACCACAGACAGAAATTTCATACCACACACATATCTCCCATTAAATCTGAACTAAAGGTACCTTGAGCTCAAATGCTCTTAGGGGAAATGTCAAGGAGTCCACAACCAACCAAGATCACTCACTGTTCTCAGGGAAAAGTGGGAGGAGGCATGATGTGGGGGCACCTGACAGAAGTCTAACTACTCTGCAAGAACATCTTAACTAAACACAGCAACAGCCGACCATGTGAGCTCATGGCCTGTTCACTGGGTCTTGGAAGGGACCGGTGCCAGTGAGGGTCTCTGCTACTCATGCTTCACCAGCTTCATAGGAAATCCATTTCTGTCTGGGAGACCTCCCGATTCCTTTCTCGTAACACAACTGAGGTGAAGCCAGCTGCTTTCAAAACAGGCTTTGGAGTAATGTAGTTCTTCTAATTTACTTGTTATGAGGAATTATAAGTCACATTTGGATAAAATGGTAAAAATATTTTTAAAGTTCCACATTGCTTTATTATTAATATGTTTTGCGTTTACTAAAGTTACAAGGAATACTGATTTTTGTAATAGCAATGAAGCATTTATAATAATGGTCTTTTCCCCAAAACTGCCCCTCACACACACACACACACACACACACACACATACACACACACTCCAGTATGGGGATTGAACCCAGAGCCTTCACAGTGATCTGCATTATTTCTTTTCTTTTTTTTTTTTTTAGGTTTTTTTGAGACAGGGTCTTGCTTTGTAGTTCAGGCTGGCCCTGAGCTCAGCCTCAAACTCACATCACAGCAATCCTCCTGCCTCTGCCTCCTGAGTGCTGGGATTACAGGTGTGAGCCACCATGCCCGGCACTGTGGTATGTGGTACTGATTGCTGCTGGGGTGAGTCTCCATGCTCAGTATTGTTATGTGGTTACCGGGGATCGAACCCGGGTCCTTGTGCTTGCAAGACAGGCGCCAGAACCACTGAGCTATATCCCCGGCCCTGCATTATTTCATTTTGCCTCAGTGTCCTATAGTTCTGGGATTATTACAGACATGAGCCATCATGCCTGGTTAATACTGTAAACTTAATACTTTTTTCTCCTCTTAACCTTGTCCAAATTGGTGAAAGTTTTGACCCTCTTTTTTCTCTGATATTCTGATAACCCCCCTGCTGTGTGCACTTTCTTTTCAAGGTTTAATCTCCAAAGCCAGAGAGACTGTGGTATTTAACAGAGGTGTGCCAGGATAGTATGTCTAACTTCTGGGTGAGCAAACAAAGCATGTCTTTCCGATCACTAATGATCCTGTTTCCCAATGTACTGAAGAATTAGAATAAAAACAAATAGCCAGTCTTTTGTAGCTTAAAGGAATTAAGATTTCCCTTCGGCCACATTTCCATTTGAATTGCCTGAAAGTACATGAAAATCAATGTAGCTCCAGAAACAGCTGTGTTTAGACATTACTAGGAGAAAAAATACCACAACGTGTTCCACCTTTCCTTCATGTCGGGATTTTCAGAAACAGTTCTCTAACTCCCAGCCCTTATGCAACAATTTTGTTGAACAATTTCTATCCTGACACTGGGTTCTATTTTATAACCATGAGATGGAAACTTCAGTAACTTCTTCAAGTAAATTCCTGACACAGACATTTTGTTCTACATTAAAATTGTTAACAATCTAAAACAATGCCTGGGTTGCCATTTGTCTCATTTATACTTTTTTTTTTTTTTTTTTTTTGAGACAGGGTCTCACTTTGTAGTTCAGGCTGGCCCTGAGCTCAACCTCAAACTCACATCACAGCAATCCTCTTGCCTCTGCCTCCCGAGTGCTGGGATTACAGGCGTGAGCCACCACGCCCGGCACTGTGGTATGTGGTACTGATTGCTGCTGGGTGTGAGTCTCCACGTCCAGTATTGTATGTGGTTACCAGGGGATCGAACCCGGGTCCTTACTCTTGCAAGACAGGCGCCGGAACCACTGAGCTAACTCCCCGGCCCCTGTCTCATTTATGTTTAATAGCAAAATAAAAACTCTAATTTATTGACTGCTATTTGTTAGGCACTTTATTAAACCCTTTGTAGTCTAGCATTCAGTTCTAACAATCCAATGAGGTGCATCATTTTCACAATTCATATCACAGGCATCATCTTTAGAGAGGTTAAGTGACTTGTACAAGGTCGGCCAATGGTTCAGCAAGCATTCAAGTACAGAAATTCTCAAACATAATTCTTGAATAAGTATTATGACATCCCCTGTGTGTTTGAAAAAAAAAGGAGTCTAACTGAGGATGAGAATAGTCAAAATATATTTTATAACTTCTGGAATGATTTTAAAATATCAAAGCCTATGGTTTTTTAAAAAGAGGTTACAGTGTCTTTCATAAGAAATGGTATTCAAGAAGTATCAAGAAAGGATACTCAACAATTGAGTGATGTGAACTGTTACTTAAGGTTGATTGTCAGCTCCATTGGTGGGGAGCTCCTTGGGGCATTAGTAAAGCCTACTTCTGGGTGTGCCTAGGAGGCTCATGAAGGTATCTCTTGGGAGCTCATATCTGGTCCTTTCTGGCACTGTGCCCTGCTCTGCTTCCTAACAGCCATGGACTAAGCACCTTTGCTCTGCCTCACCCTTCGGCCATGATGCTCCTGCCTTGACACCATGGACTGAATCTCCTAAACCATGGGTCAAGTAAATCTCCATTTCCTCTCTCCCTCACTC
>PVIR01039969.1:0-14054 GCA_004026965.1 Petromus typicus
TATTATCAAAATCATTTTGCAGAAGAAAAAAGTATGATGTTCAAGTATGTATTGTGCAAAAAATCTCAGAGACATTCAGTTCTTTGCCGCAAACATTAGGCTGATAGCTAATATTGCTCTTTCTTTTCACTGGATCTCACTAAGGAGGATCTAAAATATTGGTTCCCATTTGATCTCATCTCTTCCCAACCACTTGTTTTCTTTTCAAAACAACCATTATTTGACTTTTCTCAATAAATCTTGTGAAGCTGATTTATCTGCACAAATACTTGATTACTCACTGGAAATTTTCAAATCATTTTTGATCATTTTATTATTTAATATCCTTTCTTTTAAAAATGAATAATTTTCTTATGGTGTTTCAAAGGCATCTTTCTTCGTTCTCCAAGTTTCTGTTTAGTCTAATTTGTGAACAACATTGCATTGTGCGGGGAGAGGCTCCTGTGTGTGTCTGTGTTGGGTTGGAACTGGGAAACGAACCACAGAGGGCCTTTTCACTGGGCTGTGTTCTCAGCCTGAGGAAGAAATCTGTCTCTTGGTGGGGAAATGGGCAACTACGGTTTAACTGTTTAACTGTGCTTGCTTATTGTAACCATGATCACTACTGTACTGCAAGTGCAGTAAGTAAGGCGATCTTGGGAAGCCCTGCCAAACCTCCTCTCCCCCTTTATCTCCATTTTTGCTTATGTAATCTAGTTTAGGTTAATGAGTTTCCCAAGTGACTGCATTTGCCGTTTCTCCTTCCCACTCGAACCTCAAGGTATAAAAGTGAGTGCAAATTTCTGTTTGATGCTTCCAAGGCAATGCGAATCCTTCCCAGCCACCAGCAATAAAGCTGATTTTAGTTCTTCTCAGAAATGTTCGGTAGTCTGTCTGGGAACCCTATAGTGGTCACAGTTCAAACCTTTTTAGTTTCTGTTTAGTTTGATTTTGAGACAAGTTCTCACCAAATCAGTAAAATTCCCCACGTTGAGCTCAAACTTGTGATTCTTCTGACTCGGTGGATTATATTCTTTAATGTTCAGTGCTTAATTAGTTAACATTCTCTTCTGTTTTCTGCTCAAAATAACCATTCTTCTTGCTGTGGAATATCTGTAGCAAATCCACCATTGATAATTTATACTGTTATAATTCCAACTTATTTATGGTTGCTTTGATGTACATCACTGGAGTCCATGCATGTACCCACTTTTGTTCACATACATTTAAGGGTGGTAAAAATTAAAAGTAAACTTTTTGTTTACGATTGAATTGAATGATTTCATGCAAATTTTAGAGTCTACTATATATTTTGTGACTTGTTTAATTACATAACCAACTACCAAATACTAATTTAAAATTTGTCAGGGCTGGGGATTTAGCTCAGTGGTTCCAGCGCCTGTCTTGCAAGCGTAAAGACCCTGGGTCAATCCCCGGTACCACATACCATACTGGGTGTGGAGACTCACGCCCAGCAGCAATCAGTACCACATACCACAGTGCCTGGGCGTGGTGGCTCACGCCTGTAACCCCAGCCCTCTCGAGGCAGAGGCAGGAGGATTGCTGTGATGTGAGTCTGAGGCTGAGCTCAGGGCCAGCCTGAACTACAAAGAGAGACCCTGTCTCAAAAAAACAAAAACAAATAAACAAAAAACCAAAAAAAAAACAAACAAACAAACAAAAATTCATCAGCAGATGAGAGTCATGAATTTTGACCATAGGGGAACACTTACACAGAGATGTTGAAATATCCTTATAATAGTTATGTAACATTTTTGTTACATATTTATTTGTTACATATTTATGATGGATTTGATATTAAATACAACCTGTAAAAGATTCTTAATTATATTTAGTAAAATTTTAAATTTAGAATATGAAGATGTTTTTTTATCATCTTTGAAATGTAGATGCACATTTTTTTTTTTTTTTGATATAAGGTTTCGCTTTGTAGTTCAGGCTGGCTCTGAACGCACTCACTATATAGCCTAGATTAGCTTTGAACTCACAGCAATCCTCCTATCTGCCTCCAGAGTATGGGATTGTAGTCTTGAGCCATCATACCCTAAACTGTAATATGTAGCACTGGGGGCTGAACTCAAGACCCTGAGTTTGTCAGGCAGACATGGAAAACACTGACTTCAATCCCCACCCAAAAGATGCACAATTAAAAAAAAAAAAAAAAAACCTTATAGCACAAAATTGACTAGTAATGAGTAAAAATCAAGATACTGGCCTTTGAACAAAATTTTACCTTCCCATCAGATATATAATTAAAATTATGTCAGATTGGTTTAATGAGCTAGCTGGTTATTTATTTTACAGAAATAGTATACAGTCAGTCTTACACATTTCTTATCTCTTGTCAAGAGTAGCATGTGGAGAGCAGCCAAGAGGAAAGCTGCTATGGAAAAGAAAACTGTGAAAAGAATTCTGCTTGTATAAAGAATGACCATTAATGAACCTTCAACTCAAGACCACACTTTGTATGTTTCCGTTTACATCTCTCAAGGATCACTTTCTATCATGCTTTATATTGCTTGCTTACTCAGCACATGTATCGATCAACATTCTGGGCCACATTAGCTGATGATGTGGGTATGTTGAATTTAGCCTCATAAAACCCAGAATAAAGAGCTCAGTTGACAAATTCTCAGAATCCTTATTTAAGGAATGTGAAATACTAAATGTATTCTTTAACCTGAAAACTTTGTCATAATTAAGAGAATAAAAAATAAGAAACTACTGTGGACTGCAACACTGGTTATATTGTTCCTTTACACTTCTTGAAAATTCAAATCTTTATTAGTCATCATATATAAACATCATAGCCACTTTCAGCATTGAAAATTTGTACCAGTATATGACATGATGTGATTTGATTCTCACTTTTTCCCATTCCCCTACTCACCCCAAAACCTCTCACCCCCACATAGGCTTTTCCTTTTAATTACCATCATATTAATTTTCCATTCTTTACATGCCCCTACACCCATTTCCTTTTAAATATTTTCTATTTCAAAATATCTAAAATCTATAGCTATATCTATCTAACTATATATATGTATATATATTACAATGCTGGCATATATGTGTATATATATATATATATATATATGCACACATATATGTAATAGAACTCATTTACATATTTATTTTCTCATACCAGAGAAAAGTTATTATATTTACACATTTGTGACCTATATATTTCACTTATGAGGATGTCCTGAAGGTACATCGATTTGATTATGAATGACTTAGTCTTATCTTTTTTATGACAGAGTAATACTCCATTCTATAAAAAGAACCACACTTTCTTTATTGAGTCTCCTGTTAATGGACATTTTGGTAGTTTCCAAGATGTAGCTATCACAAACTGAGCTTCTACACAAAACAAATGAAAGATTTGTATCAGAGCAACATATGTGCTCCCATGTTATAAGTTCTTTGCACTTTAATTAATGATGTCTTTCATTTTATTTTTTTCTTATTTGCAGAGAAAGTGTACTAAATATCCTTTCTGTACTACCAAACGTGTTTTAGATCATGGTTGTATGCAGAATTGCGACCAGGTATTGGTTCCTTTGTAACAAATTCAGCCTAAGTAACCCATTTATATCCTTTCTACTTAAGAAACAATTTAAGGAAAATAATGCTACTTAAATAACTAAAACAATAGTAAATAAATGAGAAATATTACTGAAAATTAGTATACCTAGTTAGCTATTAGGATGAATATATTGATTTATTTTTATCAGCTTGGAAGTTGTAGTATATAGATTTTTATAACTTTCAAAATTATATCTGTTATTCTGCAAAGGTCTTTCAAGTATTTAATATTTGTATTTCTTTTTTTGTCTAGTATTGAATTTCAAATTATTTGGATGAAGAAATGAAATCTTCAGTGCTATTCAGAAGTCAAAAAGTTTATTTTTTCCAAATTAGAAAATAAAAGTCTTTTTATTTCTACTTAAATCATAACAAGTGCTTCTCTTAAAAAATAGATTATTATGTTTTTACCAATGAAGCTTGAAATGTAATAACTGTGTATTTCGTATACAGTAGACAAGATGCTGTATTGTAAAGTTAAGAAATTAACTTCCAAAAATTTGTGTCAGTTTTAATGCTGAAATTGTGGAAATATAATTAACAGACATTTGTTTTTTGTTTGTAAGTTTGCATATAAATGAAAAATATATAGAGCAAAATGTTGAACAATTATATTATACACATCAGAAATTTGTTCCACAATGCTTTCTATGTGACCCCAGATTTATTATATTTTTTTACAAGTAAGAAATTAGTTAAGTCTTACTCTGGCTAGCAAATAAATGAAAACAGGAATAAAATTAAACATTTAAAGTCGACCTAATAGTGTACATAGTTGAATCTAGAAAAGAGGGAGAAGCTTTTCATTTGTTTAATTTAGTGACCAATTACTCAGCATGGAATTCTAGTTTGACAGGAGAATTGAGCTATTCAAATTGGAAGAGTGAACCCTTGAGAGATAATAAACTTGGGGTGTGATGGGGTTACTAGAAAAACAGATACGGCAATCCTCAGAGCCACTGGCAATTTCAGTTGATTTTTTCTGGTTGAAAGACTCTAGCTGATGACTACAAATCAATTACAGTTAACTTATTTTTCCCCACTGTTCAAAGATTGGACTTGAACAGCAAGGGGCTTGTTTCTATGAACAGAGGGTATCACGAACAATTGAGAAAGTTACTTTCTCAGTAGGGAGTTCTGGCAAATTGAAATCGGACAGGAAAAAAATCCTTTAAAAAACTTGAGGAAAATTCTGAACAGCTTATTTCAACAAATATCCAATAATTGGTCTTGAAGTATTTGTAGATGAAATCTCAGAGAAAAAATTATTCTCAAATTTCAAGTTCTCTACTATCTATATTGCTCTTAGATTATGCAGTAAAGACAGAATATCTAATATCTTCCCAAATAAAAAGTAATGTTTTACTCAATATACTACTAAAATAATGAAAACATTATACATATGGGATTTTTTAACCTCATACATATTATTGGATAACAGTGTTTAAAATATTATAAAATATTACAATTGATTTTATTTATTCCTATTTTCTTAGTTTTAAAAATAAAATACATCAAACTCAGAGTCACTCTTTACAAATATATATTTTTGCACTTTTTTTTAATGATGTAATTATATGCACCGAGGTAGCAGTGTTTGGGTAGAGACTTGATAAGAAAACACATTTAAATCACATTTACATTCAAATAAACTCCATTCTTCTTATTTGATAGTTAGCTTTGAGATGATTGTTTGACATTTCCTCCTCTTGACATTTTTTTATAAAATAAAGATGATAACAATTATCATCCAAAGGAATTGCAACCTCCCAGTAAATAAGATTAAGGACATTGTTAACAACAGAATCTGTCATTGATACTAATTTTAAACATGTGGATGTTATATGAGAATACATTTAGAGGAATATGCATAATTTTTCTTTTGAGATTTTGCCTGAGTATAGTCAATATTAAGAGATATTTTCAAGTCTTTCCCTCCCTTTCTCTCCTTTTTCCTCCATGCTTTTTTTTTTTTTATAAAAATATCATTCCATTAATCATACCTCAGCAGAATCATCAGCCTCTAGGAAAAGAGTCACCAGCTAGGAGCTGTATGTAACTCTGTTAAAATAGTGAGCAATCAAAGATATTGGAAAATATGAAAGAGTTTTCAACCAGGCCACATTAATATCAACTACATAACATTACTTTTTATCTATGACAAGAAATTGTATATTATTTTATAAACTTAAAAATATTACTTCAAAGGAAATGAAGAGAAACACATTTATTTGGGTAAGTTAGAATGATGTTGATGTGTAAATGGAACAAATACCAGTCTTATTTTAAATATCATAGTATTGGTGTTCAAAAATAATTTTACCAAAAGTAGTACATTCAAGGAATAAATGGAGCGGAGTGTTTAACTTTTTAAATGTAAAATAACACAAAACAGGAGACATAGTTCAGTGGCACCACAACTGCCTGGCAAAAGCAAGGTCCTAATTTTGAGGCCCAATACTGAAAAAAAAAATTAAATAAAACAATTTTAATTAATTTGATTTATAGTCAATTTTTATTTGTGTTTTAAATGATTAAAACTACATATGAGCTGTAAACATATTTTCTTTTCACTTTTTTATGATACTATCATTATGAATGAGATGTTACACCAATAAAAGTTAAAATGGAAAAAAATAATAATTTCTTTCAACACTAATAATTACAGTAGGTCATATATCTCATTTTTTCAACCAAATATTTTAGTGGACAGTCAATATAATATTATTTCAGCAAAATAAACCTATAATATATAATTAGAAGCATCTTTTTTTCTGTAGTACAGAAATGTATTGCACATGAAATGAAAAAAAAATTAAACACTTATGTTACTGGATTGAATTCACAGTTGTCTTATTCCATATCTGTTACTTCCATTTTCCAACATTTTAAGTGTGATTAGATAACACAAAGATTTATGACTATTATTATATCTGAAATAAAATATTAAAAATAATCTGAGTAAAGACCAATGATTTATTTAAATTACTAAAGTACAGGAAAAAATGTATATGCGTAGACATACACATACAATATAAACATAAATGAATATAATCTACTTTTGCAAGGTCTTTACATTGAATGCAATTACTTGTAAGATATTTCACTTGTGATCTTAAACATTTCACAGACTTAAACTGTCAGTCTTTAAGTTATAACTATAGTATTTGTGAGATTGATTTTGAGATGATGCATTTATAAATATATTACACTATTGTTGACTTTGTGTGTAATAAAATGAATAAGAATTTGTATGCCCCAGTGTTTTAAAATATATTAATATGAATTTTAAAGTTAAGTTGCTGTCTTTTACTATCATAAAAGTTTTGAAAGATTTATTTTTAAATCGAAAGAATGTATTTTCACCTGCTTTCAGACTTATTCATAATGTGTGACAACTGATATTAAACACTTGGCACCTTGATGTTTTTGTAACTGAGGATAGCATATACAGTGGGCAGTGTGGTGTTTGAATGTCAAGCATTAAAATGGTTAATTAAGCTGCTCAGATATCTGCAAAAGAGATTAAACAAAACACAAAGGAATAGGGACAAACAATAAAACCTATCTCATAACACAGTTCTCATGACTAGTGTTCCTAAATATAGGCCAAAGGAAATATTTATCAGTTATTCCTCTGAAGAATAATGTTATAAAGTAACAATAAAATGAAAGTTTAGAAAAACAGAAGTATATTCAGTAAACCTGAAATAAAAACCTTTAAAACATTTATTGATGTGTTAAATAAAGATATGATAATAATAATATTTTACTTATTAAAATGTCTTTCTAGTGCAAAAATGAGGTTATGCAATTGCTATATAACATCTATGCTTATGGAACATTTCAAATAAAAAAATTTTGCAACTAAAATATGTCAAATGTCTGTTTACATAATTTTATTATGAAATACACCAATTATGAAATCTGTTTATAATGTTGCTTAGAATATTGTTAAAATGAATTATTAAAAATCATTTAATAGTTGTAATATGTATGTAATATAAGCTATCTTTTTAATAATTCTGCAAATGTTAAGCTCTATAAAAGAAGATATGACAATCGGAGAAATGAAATGATCCACAATAATCATAGCTTGTCAGTTATAGAATCAAGAAAGAAATCAATGATAAATCTTTCAAAAAACATGACATTCACTGCCTACTAAAACTTGCTATTGAGCTTGACAGAAATATGAGTGAGACATAAGAAAAGGTTGCAGTGACTGCTGTATTTGGTGCAAGAAATACATAAAATATTATAAAATTTTATATAGATGAATTTATTTACAATATTTTTAATTATTCAGTCTGTGCTAATAAAAATTGTGTGAATATATATGTACATAGATAGAATACTATGAAAAATAAACTGAAGAGACACATGACTGTTAGAAGCCGTTTCCTACAGTGCCATGGCTACCCATGCAGGAGAGAAAAGGTCAGCCTGATTTCTGCATCAGAGCCCAAGATTGTCTACCTTCCTCAAGGATAATTACTGTCTTTGCCAGATTAAACTGTGTCTTTACACACCCTCGTGCCAGATTAAACTAAGAACCTCAACACACCTTCGCCAGGTTAAATTAAGAATATTGTCAGCCAACCCCGTCCACCAGTTCTTTCACTAACTTTTTTTTCTTTTCTGTACATGAATCTAGTCAGCTTGTAGGTGGTACTTAAGAAATGTATAAAAGAAGGCTGTTAAATAAACGTGGCTCTCATTTGTTATTGACTGATGAGCCCTTCCAAGCCTCGCTGTCCTGTCTTTATTTATTTCTCATCCTAGCCCCTCTCCTCAGTCAGCCTATTGCTCTGCCCAGCTGATCCCAGTACATGACTAGTGACTTCAAGACTGATCAATGATTTTGACTTGTCTTGATTTTTGGGTTTTTTTAACCCTTGTATCTTAGAGTTGTTACTAAAGTAAACAAAAACCTAAAACACCAATGAACATCAAAATACTTTGTAACAAAAGCTATTTCTCTCTACCCTAAAGGCCAAGAAAGGTGAGGCTACAAAGACTCTAAATATTTAGAAAATAGTCTATATAGTGTAGTCAGACATGAAAGAGAAGCCCACAGCTGTAGTAAACAGGGGAAGGGAACGTAACTAGAACTTTTGCATTAAGTTCTAGTCTCTCGTGAGTTCACGGCACATGGCAAAATGATTAATAATTAGGCAGAAATTAGACTTAGAGAAAACTGAGCTTGGGTCTGATCCATGTTACTCTGGGTGGCAAGGACCCCGGACCCCAGCCTACCACAACTTTTATTATCTACATTCAAAAAAAACCAGAAAGGCAGGGCCACACCAACAATAGTCCTAGAGAAGTTATGTAGATAAGGATTCCTTGGAGCAAGGCAGGTGTCAGCAATAGTCCTTGAGAAGGGAGAGATCCAGTGCAGTTCTGCCCTGAAGCATCACAGCAGGTGGGACCATTGAGTCCCTGTTACTACCAGAGATGAAGACAAAAGTCAAGTCCGTCTGCAGGCAGAAAATCCTGGTCAATTTTGACCTTGCAATTTCCAAACGGGGTGGTTCCCAACACACAGCCAGTTCCACCAAAGCTAGACATGATAACATACAATCTAGACTGGTAAGGTATTGAAAGAAAAGCTTTAGGGATGTACACATTAAGCAATAAGAACTGGAGTGTCTACATTGAATTAGATATAGCAGACTATGTGTGAAGTAAAAACTAATGGAATTGAAAGGAGAAGCAGACAAATCCACAATGATAATTAGACACTAAAACATGATTTTTTTTTTCAACAACTGATAAGTACATCCAGAGTGAAAATCAGAGAGGATATCAAAAAGAACAATATTTTCAATCAAAATGACATAATCAAAAAAGAACCCTTAAAAGAAAAAAAAAAAAACCCTAAATGTAAATATTACAACATTTTGTTTTATCAAATATAAATTTGTATATTCAATATCCAGGAATTTGTGAGGCAAAATTAAAGAAGTTGTAAGAGAGAAAGTTAAAACATTAAATGAATACATTTGAAAATCATGACCCTTTGGCCTCAGTCTTCCAGGTCACAGGGATTAAAGATGTCTGCACCACTCTTGGCATGAGTATTTTATGAACTGTTTGTGTTTTTCTTCTCTGAAATGCTTGTGACCAAACTTGCTTCAAATTTAAGGTAGTTGAGACTTTTGGAATATTTGAATACTCATAAAGAGCTATGTGAGAATAGAAATCTTATCAAAGCATGAGATTCATTTTCTTGCCTTATAAATATTTTCTAATACTTTTGGTAATATTTTGCATGAATCAAAGTGTGTGCACATTGAACTGTTAGTAAGTACATGTGCTGTCCTTCTCAGGTTACCATGTGGTACTATCATGTGGGAAATAGGGCAGGAGGACTCAGCCAGAACGTCCATGGCAAGCTCCAGTCCCCCATGAGTCCCAGAGCAAAAGGATTAACAAAGACAGACAACAATGTTGGAAGTTTGAGAAAAAGGCTGAGCCCAGGCTAGATTCTTGCCAGTCTTCGGTTGCTGTGGTACCACCATCTTTCTAGAGTCTAGCCAACAATAAGCAGTTATTTTCTTACACTTATACATACATGAGTACTTGATCTAGTACATATATATATATATATATGTACTATATATACATATGATGTTAACATACAAAAATAATATAATATTTTTCAGGGAAATTGCCATAACAGTAAGATCAGTAGAATATATGTGTTCATTGCTAAGCAATTGCAACAAATAATGTAGGTGCTTGCCACTGCAGACACTATGCTTTGATTAAAAAGTTATTTTCATTTGTATTTTATTTTTAAGTAAAGAGAAATATCCGAAGTAGTTGAAAGAGCAAGAAGTGTTTCCTCCTGGTATAAAGAAGCATTTTGCTAAGTAGTGTTTCAGAATGTTTCATTTAGTCACCAGGTTTCCTAATAAACTTTTTTTTTTTGTTTTAAACATATGTCTGATTTTATGATTAGACATGATTTTCTGTTCTATTTTGAACATATACTGCACTAGTCCTACCATAAATTCATGGCATAGTTGTCCCATGTGATCTGTGTCTACAATGTCTCAACTATCTGTACTCAGAGTCATTCTGCCTGCCTCCTCACAGATCGGTAAGTGAACCACCTGAAATCAACACAGTAAAAGCTTGTTTCACATGAATTCCCTGCTTTCTTCTAGACTTGGATTTGAATTTGTAAGAAAGCCAGATGTATCCTTTATTTTTCACTTGACACATGAAGTCCTTCAAAGCCCCTGCTTTACCACCCTCACTAAGCATAGTCATAGGCAGAATTTGAGCTAGGCATGTACACTGCACTTTTAACTACTGTATTCCAAGCACTGGTTACTGAATATATGACATCTTTTATAATAAACTGCTTTAAAATTCTTTCATGTCCATGCCTTTTGTACAGCCTGCTATATAATAAAGAGCTTTAGTGTTTATTATTCATTGATTTAATAATAACTTGGTCAATCAGATAAACTACTGAGTCACAATTGGGGAAAAATACATGCTACAAACATGTTTTACAGAATTTCACCCAAGGAATGAGCAATTTTAAGAAACAGCAAAATCTTGCAATTATTTCCTAATGCCATTTTCCTGCAGTAACCACAAACAACTGGTATAAAATAATCATGAAACCAAGGAGAGAACAGATGCCTTTGGTGATTTATGTTTTTTTTTTTATTGTTATAATGATATGGTGGTTTATTTAATTCTTCAAAGGGGAGACAGCCAAGATTTTGCCTACTACAGTAAGTTTACATGTAACATAAGCCTGCCAACTTAACCCATCTTGGTCTCTTTGTGCTGTTGGCATCCTTAATTCCTGTGGAAGTTATCTCTTAAGTTTCAGCCAATACTTTTGCCTTAGTTCTCTTTGTAGAGACAAAATAACTCACATCCTAAGGTAAAGGAGAAAAAGTTTATTTAGTACATCATTTTTAGAGGTTTCAGTCCATAATTTGCTGGTTCCAAGGCGGAAATAGGGTGGCAGAGAGACACGGCAGAAGAAACTGTGTTTAATGAGTATAGCCAGGAAGGAGCAATGAAGAGAGGAAAAAAGTAGATAGATTTTTTAGGTCACAGCAATAATGATCTACCTCTTCAGAATAAGACTCACCTCCAAATAGTGCCTTCAGCCAATGAATTCATAAGTGGTTGATGATATTGACAGTTCTAGCACTCCTGTGATCCAATCACATCCTATGCACATGTGAAATTTGGAGCCCATTTTAGATGTAAACCATCACACCTGCTAAACCTGATTCAAATACAGTGTAAAGCTTTAGGAAGAGAGCCTCCTTCAGCCTATGTATGAATCTGTGTTTACTAGATAAAGAGTTTTACATAAGATATACAAGTATATAAGTGTTTACAAGACTGACTTAGAATGGCCATCCAGAGTCAGAAGTGGAAGAGTATACTGTGTACTGCAGACTAAAGGACTCAATCAAAAGTCTGAAACAAAAATGTATTTACATGACAGTTGTGGATACAAGAATTGGATCCCTAGTGTGAAAATCTGAACATTGAAATAGCCCCAAATCCAAAATTTTTGAGTCCTAACATGACATCAAAAGTGGAAGTGTCCTATGTGAGTCCTGTGTGAGTCCATATCAGTAAACCAATGGCTCTGTGATGGGAGGCTGAAGAGTCTATGGCGGGAAGAGGAAGAATCTGCACCAGAAGCTGAAGAGTCTATATTGGGAGTCAAGAGATGATGTCCAAGGTGGAGATGAAGACTGGAGCTCCTCCAAAAGACAGATGTAGATCTGTTCTTTCTCCTTTTTTTCTGCCCAAGAGACAAGCCACCTTCAAGTGGGTCATCTCCACCCTAATGTGTAGAATTGCTGAGTGGATTTAGTTTAGCTTCTCACTTAAGTTGAAACAATTAATCAACCATCACAGTTTTTTGTGGGGCAATGATGCCAAAACAATGAGATATTTCATCAGTATTTACAGACTTGTTCTGGCATCAAATTTTCAAGGCATATTTTCAATAAATTTGTTTATTGGTTTAACAACACAAATCTTTAAAAATATAATATGATGTCTTTTCTTAAATTTCTATACTTAGCCAGTTGAAGATTCACAACTCCCTTAGTATTTAAATCTCCTGGGCCAAGAACTGAGTTCAGTGGTTCCAGTGCCTGTCTTGCAAGTGCAAGGACCAACATTGGATCCCCAGTAACCACATACAACAATGCTGGGTATGGAAACTCATGCCCACCAGCAATCAGTACCACATTCCACAATGGCCAGGTGTGAGAGCTCATGCCTGAAATCCCAGAAATTGGGGGGCAAAGGTATGAGGATTGCTGTGTATTCGAGGCTGAGCCCAGGGCCAGCCTGAACTACAAAAAAGGAGAACCTGTCTTAAAAAAAAAAAAAATTAAAAAAAAATTCCTATAATATTCCTGTATTTCAATTAGCAAGTCTATGGATTTTTTTCATTGCCACATTGATGGAACTGCTTTTTCAATATGTAAATTTTATCTTTAATTTTAAGATTTTTTAGTTTTAGTTTTAAGTAGTGTTTTCAATTTTGCATTAACATTTTGTTATCCTTTTCAGAATAGAATTTAGCCTTTTTTTTTTTTTTTTTTTTTTTTCAGGTTGGTCCTGAACTCACTGTGTGTCCAGGTGAGTCCTGAACTCACAGCAATCGTCCTGCCTTTGCCTCCCATAAGAAGCAGGCATGAGTCACCTCACCCAGCACTGTGGTATGTGGTGCTGATTGCTGGTGGCTGTGAGTCTCCATAGGCTACATTGTTATATATGGTTGCTGGGGAAATAACCTGGGCCTTTGTATTTCGCTGGAACCACTGAGCTAAATTCCTGGCCCCAGTAGTCTATTTTTTATTTTTAATTTCAATCTTGGTGATCAATCGAACACTGTAGGTTACAGTAAGGCATTTCACACTTACACTACTATCTAGTTTCTTCAACAGCACATTCTCCTATGTGAGTAAATAAATGATTGCTTTTTGTGTTGTTCATATACTTCTCCCTGCAGATGCAGTTTCTAGGCTTTTTTACCCAAGATGAGTTGCATAAACATTTTGTAGAGAACACCTGATTATTTGAAAACACATGATATTTACCTGGAAGCATTATTGTATGAATACAGTACTCTCTGATTTTACTTAGTGATAGTTTCTATAAATGTTTTTTATCCTCAACATATTTTTTATCCTGAACTATATTTTTATAACACAAGAGAGAATGTGTATATATATATATATATACATATATACATATATACATATATACATATATACGTATATATGTATATATATGTATATATACATATATACGTATATATGTGTATATATATATATATGTATATATATATATATATATATATATATATATTAGTGATGAACAAAGGCATAGATCCTGCGTGAGGTATCATGTTGAACACACATTTGATCACATGACTGTCATTTAATTTTTGT
>PVIR01039970.1:0-13603 GCA_004026965.1 Petromus typicus
CTCATCCTTCTTAACTCCTACTCCCTTGCATAAAATCACTCTGCTGAGGGGAATACAAGTTCTTGATTGTGTTGGATTTTGGTATGTAACTGTAGATGTTGCTCCTATGATTAATGGTACCAAATTAATAATTAGGACAGTTTGTCAGCTTATAGGCTCTGCTTGATGCTGTTGTTATTGCTAATCTTACTACTCTGGCCAGGATTTCATATTTGTTATAATCAGATTGACTTCCTTGCCAGTGGTTGTAGCTCCTATGGCTCCTCTTTGGGGCTGGCTCTGCTCCCTCCTTTCTATTTTTCTCAAACAATCCATGCTCTGACTTCTCTAGACTTCTGCAGCTTCAGATTCATGTTCATAACTTCATACATTGCCCTCTCAGGGACACACTGCCTGGCTTCCAAGATGTTTATATGAAATTTGAGTGGATGCCTTTCCGACAACTCTTGCATCCTCTATGCACTTAAAACCATGAGGATGATGTCAGGGTCTGCCACCAGTTCCCTTTCTCCTTGGCTCTCGAAGTTGACTTTCTATGAATCAAATCCTAAAGGACAGCTTCCCCAGACCACTGCCATTCTGCAGCGTGGTACTCTGGGGCCCTCTTCTCTCAGCAATATCTTCATTTTTGCAATTTTGAGGCTGCAGGAGGTGGAGTCCTGTTGCTTCTTGAGATGCCCTCAGGCCACCTTTTCTATTTACCTCTTTCTCTGCAGTGGAGAGTGCCTCTGCTCTGTGTTTGTGGGCCAGATTTTTGCCAGCGCTGTCTTTGTGGCCAAACTCAAAAATGTTTTAAATCATTCTGCTAGGCTTTTTGGGTTTAATTCTCAAAACAAATCTGTCTAAAAGCCCCCAACTATAGCTGTGCCATCACCTCAACATTAGAGGTGAAATTTTTTCTGCCAGATTAATTAGTCTGCCACTTTTGATTTTGGCCTCAGGCAAACTCTCTGGATAGAGCAAAATGCACTGTTTACCAAGGTGCAACACACAATGGAGCCCCGAAGCCCATGCAGTGCTTCTTTACAGCAGAGCCCTCCCAAGCCTGCTCCTTATCAGCAGCATTTATATCAACATTCTGGTTCTCAAAGGTTTGGCCAAAATCTCCAATCAAGTACCTAAGACATTATAGCTCTGCTTTTTACATCTATAAAACTTTCCAAACTCTTCCCACAGTCATGTTAAAAAGGTTCCTGAACCACATGCTCAAATATAATTCTAGCAATGACCTCACTTCTCTGTCTTAGTTACTTTTTCTTTATGAGAGAAAATACATGGTGCCTAAAGGTAAGGAAGAAAAGGCTTATGTAGCTCAGTTAGTAGATTTTTTAGTCTATAATCAGCCGGCTTCAAGGCAGGATGTCATCATAGAGGAGAAAGTTTATGTGAGCAGAAAATTGCAAAGACAACAAGGGACCTTAACAGCATCTTTCTACCTCTTTTATTTTATCCAGACTACTTGGGGGAGGCAGCATACACCTCCTTAATCCTAGTGCCCTTGAGCCTAGCATTGGACCATGAATCAATTCCAGTGTAACACACCCTAGATCCAGACACCTTTGAGAAAGCCCCATCTATGTCCACATGAGGCTTTGGAGCAACATCTAGACACAAGCTATAGCAGTAATACAGCTGCGTACAAAGTTGCTACTAAAAATTCAATAACATTCTTGCACACAAATGACAAATTCGGTGGGAGAACAATTAGGTAACCACACTTTTCACAACAGCACTAGAAAAGTGAAATACTTTGGCGAAAACCTTTAAATTAAAAACTATGGTATTGTGAAAAGAACAGATCAAAGAAGATTTCATAAAATAGAACAACCTCCCTTCTTGTTTCCATCAGAAAGATGAAAAGATATACAACATAGTGAAAATAGTTATATTTTCAAAATTACTATACATAAAATTTCAAAATTACTATACATTAAATCTATCTATAGATAGATTTAATTCTATCCCAATCAAAACACTGATAGCAAGCTTAATAGATTAGAGAAAACAATTCTAAAATTCATTTGGAACCAGAAGAGAACTAGAATAGTAAAAGCAATCCAGGGCCACAAAGGAAATATAAGACAAAATCTCTAACAAAGTTATTCTATAAAGCTACTATGATAAAAACAAGATGGCACTAGAAAAAGAAGAAAACAAAAGACCTGAAGTCGATGGAACAGATTAAAAAATACAGAATACACTCACCCACCCTGTCTTTGACAAAGAGGTCAAATACTTTCATTGGAAGAAAGTTCCAGAAGAACTGCTATTTTCAAGAAATCAACCAAGAGCAAATGATGAGGGGAATATAGGGAAAAGGAACTCTTCTCCATAGTTGGTGGGAGTAGAGATTGGCACAGCCACTGTGGAAATCAATGTTGAGATCCTTCAACAACTGAAATTACAGGTTCTGCTTGATACAACTGTTCTGCTTCTTGATATTTTCCTAAAAGAATTAAGAGCATCATACTACAGCAATACATGCACATATATGTTTATGGAAGGAAATTTGTAATTGGTAAATCTTCAAAACTGCCCAAATGCCCATTAACTCATGAATGGATAAAGAAGATATCATTTTTCATACAATGGAATATTACTCAGCCATAAATAAAGATAAACTTGAGACATTTTTAGGTAAAGAGATGGAATATGAAATAAACTGATGCACATGTAGATATTGTATTGTTTCTCTGTTATGAGAAATGGAAGTGTAAAGAAGGACCAAAATGTATAAATATGGAAAATTGTATACATATTGAGAAGGACCAAAAATGTCATATGGAAAGGGGAACAAAGAGGGAAAAGAGTGAGGAAAAGGGGGGGGGAAGAGAATAGAAGGAAAAGATGTAAACTAAGCTTTTAAATAAGGAGGGAAAGGGGTGGAAAAGTGGGGAGGAGAATGAGGAAAAAGAATGAAGATATACCATGTATGGTTACAAATTCTCTGTAGTAAAGGTTACCACGTATATTTACAATGTACCAACAAAATTAATTTTAAAAATTAAAAAAAAACCTTTTTAATTTTTTTTATAAATTCCTGGCAGGTCACATCATTGCAAATTTTAAATATTTCTCAGAGAAAATTCCCTCATGTACATTTATGATAGAATTGAAGAAAGCATCTGAATGGTAGACAAACACATACTCCGGAGTGTGTTTGTTGGTTTCCTTCGTTTTTCTGTCTTTCCTCATCCCCCTTGCTTGCTTTCTCCAATGTCACTCATTTGTCTTGCCTTATATCAACACACCTATCAATAGCATTTAACCCACAGAGGCTCTTGTGATCACATAGGTAGATGTTGGAGGAATAGAACTAATGTGTTGTCTTAGAAAGGCTTCAAATAAAAGGCCATATTGAAGAACTATTTTATTGAAAATTAGAATAGTCCTGATGATGAAGTTTATTCTCCAGTGAAGGGGAAAAGAAAGGAAAATAATTTGAGCATCTGTTCGGTACTAAGTTTAGGGCCTATGTGAAGTAGATTTGCCCTGTTCTGTTACTGAAGTGCTGCATCTCACCAGCTGAAATGCTCAGAGAGTCTGTCAACAGGCTACTATGGATCAGCTAGCTCATACTGTACACAGTTTTATTCCTCACAGTTCTTGGGCTGAACAGAATCAAATTGTAATGAGAGGCCACTGGCTGATACGTAAATGGTGACTTATTTACTCTAACTTCACATATCATAAAGGAGGAGAAATCTCTCTGGGGTCTTTGTAGTAAGGGCTGTAATCTTCTTCATAACCTAATTACCTCTCAAAGGCTTCCACTTGAAATATTATCACATGGGGGTTAGAGTTTCAACAGAAGAACTTGGGGAGCCGCAGACCTTCAGAGTACAGTGCCAGCTTCTGTGATGCAGCTGTAATCTCCACTCTGCAGACACACAAACTGGCCTGGAAAGGGCTGAAGACCTCACCTGCCTCAGGGAGCCATCAAAAGTCAACCTTTGAATCAGATCTTCCAGATTCCAGAACTCCTGTTTTCCAAAGCCAGCTACTGATGTGTTGTTTTCGTACTTTTTCCATGACTTTGCTGAAACAGTTCTTCACTTTCCCGTTAAATTTAATCCACAGGAGTCAAGTTTAGGCCTTCATCAGCTTCCTCCAAGATCACACCAGTAAACTTCCAGCTTATCTGCTTCCACCCTCCTGCTGTTGCCTGCCCCATTCTCTGCTTTGTCTAAGTGAGCACCCTAAGGACAGATGCGCTCTTATCACATTGCTGTGAGGTCCTGAAGAGGCCGCCAGTGCCCTTAGGGTGAGGTTCAACATCTTTACCAGGACTTCGCTCTCCCCTTTCACTTCTCTCCCAAGCGCCATCTTTCGTTCCCTCCATTTTAAATGTGAGCCACATGGAACTGTATGGAGGTTGTGATCATGACAGGGCATGGTGGCCATCAGGCTTTTGCTTTGTGCTCCCACTGTCACCTGCCATTTTGTCTTCACACTGCTAACTCCTGTTTCCCTGCAGCATACCTTTCAAATGAGAGTCGCTGGCCGCCTAGGGTTAGGTTCCCTAGGCTTGCTGTGTCCCTCAGAGTTACTGTTACTCAGGACAGATTATTTACACATCATAGGTTGTGTGTTCTTTGCCCAGGAGTTTCCCTGAGTCTCTCTGGGTAAATGGAAAGAATCATGAGTGTGCATGAACGTATTTTAAAATATTTTTGCTTAAAAAGATGGAAACTACTGAGTGTTTCAGAAAAGTCTAGCTAGGTTTTCCTTGCTGTATGTTCCTAATGCAATTTGTGAGTACCTGCAATACTGCAAAATGATGATTTTACTATTATTGAGTGCTAATCAGATTTCTATTATTGTAATAAAATACTTGAGATAATCAACTTAGTAAGAGATAATATGTATTTGCCTTATGATTTAAGAGATTTAAGTCCCTGATTAGTTAGCATATTGCTTTGGGTACATGGTGGAATTTCATGGCAGGGGTCTATGGTGGAATCAAATTGTTGGAGTTTATGATCTAAAAAAGATGAAGAGGAGGGGATAGTGTCACACAGTGTCTTTCAAAGGCACATCTCTGATATCTTAAGACCTTTCACTAAGCCTCGATTCTTTTTTTTTTTTTTTTAAAGCTTTTTGGTACGTGTTATATGTACATCAAGATCACGTTCCTTATTGGGAATTTATACGTGTACAAGATAGAGCTTGTTTCTTATTTTTTCCATTCCCCTCCTCCCGCCAACTCCTCCACCCCTTCCTATTTAGATAAGCTTTGTTTTCACTTTTCTTTTTTTCTCCTTTTTATCTGCAACCTCATTCCTTTCCTCCCTGAACATTTTTTTTCTTTTACAATAGCCATTATACATTTTGGTACTAATTTACATTTTAAGTCTCTCACACAATAAAAGCACATCACACATGTATTTACATATGTGTGTTCTATTTATGTCACTTAAGAGTACAGACTAACTCTAAAAGTTTACTACCTCTCAGTAGTACCAAACTGACCACCAGAACTTACCACGTTAACCTTTGGAAAATACACACAATCTAAATGAAAATACTGTGTTTCTATTCGTCCTTAATACTAAACTACTATTTCATTGAGTAAAGAAGGGTGTAATTTCATTTCACATCTCCAGTTCCTAGCATACGGTGAGCATGTAATAAATGCTGGTGGAATGATTGGTAAATCAATCAAACAATTAATCCATCACTTGATGATCAGGGGGTCAAATGATTACTAGAGAAGAGAGACTCGAGATCAAATAAGTAATGACAATGGACTAGGTGCTTGCTTGGAGTAGCTACTGGCATTGACAGTAGTAATGTTTGGAAACAGTGCGTGCTCCTTACTTAGTAATGGATAGATTACAGAGGTTAGATAGAGAAGAAAAGTAAAAGGCAGATGTAAATTGATGCAAAGCTGCTGTGGGTAGAAATGAGGATTCGAAGGGAGACGGTGAACTTTCCTTGAGACATGTCAAGATTGCTGGAGAATGGACCGAGATTTCCACTGAGAAATCAAGGTTAAAGTTAATAATCCAAGCCAAAGCTTTGGGGACAAAATAAAAACAATCTACAATAGTTCTTATTTGTACTGCTTACCAAAATTTTCCTGTGAAACTACCAAGGAAAGATTGTGTAATCATTATGTTGCAGAAGAGCACAGTTAAAAGTCTTCATGACAAAAGGCTAAACAAAATTCACTGAAATGTTGGATCCCAAACAGTATTTTTTCCCTAATGGATCATAGGAGATTTTATCTTTGGTTTTGCTTATCTGACTTTTAAAGCTCTCTTAAAAACTGTAATCATGTCTCAAGTAGTAATAATAAGTCTTGAATCTATTATAAATTTGTTAAAGAATAATTTAGTACCTGTTCTACGTTTTCTGAAATTGCCTGATCTAATAAGGCGAGATTCCAGTTTTGGATCTGAACACACACACGTAAGAACAAAACCATCTGTTTGTGAAATGAAAGATGACGAACATGCTGCACTATCTGTCCTTTATGACCATCAAGCTCCTTCTCTTCATAATATTATTTTCAATTACATCCACAAGTGGCACTTTTATTTTATTATTTAAAATAGCATGCTGGATAATATATATACCTGAGAGCAGCTTTGCTACATTGTAGTCGGAGGAAGTAAATACCCCCCCCCCTTTCCTCTTTGGTTACTTGTTTTGCAAATCTCTGTTAAATACACTGAGGTATTATGCATATAAGAAGTGGCATTTCTTTTATTATTACCACTTGTTTGGAGCTCACTCATCTTCCCTGCAGAGTGGATTTAGCACGATATGTAAAATGGAAGCTTTCCAAAGCACTTCCTGTCTCTGCTTAAGTGTAGGTTGGCCTGTTGCTTACCCTGCAATTTCCCCTTGGTTTCCAAATACCTGCCCAGTGGCAGCTCCAGGAGAGGATTGCTTCCCCCAATTTAGCGAACAGCGGGGTGCCCTGCAGACCTTTGGGTTGGTGCGCAGCTGTGTGATGTCCGGTGGCTCACACACTTGGAATTATGTGCTCGCTGGGGCTCCACATCCTGCGTTTGTTTTTGCACCTCCTGTAGTGCTTAAGTCATAAAACGAGAACTTTTCCCCATTTTCTAAACCCAAAACAACCTGCTTGGTTCCGGCTTTCCCCAATCCTTTTGCAGGTTTCTGTTTTCCCTCTTCCTGCTGATCTCTCTGGCTTTAAACCAAGGTTTAACCATAAGACTCCCATCAGAGTCCTTAAAGAAGAAAGGTTTCCAGCATGAGTACACTATATTAATAAATGAAACCCAACCTTTTAAAAATTACACTGTCAGAAAAACCCATTAGGCTGTAAAAGAGTTGAGGTAAACATTAGATTTTAATATCTACTGCTGCTTAGATTTTTCTGAACTGAAAAATCCCCAGTGAGCACTTAAAACTTCATTACTCCTCTGAAAGGTTGTGAAAGGCTATTTAGGTTTTCAATTTTGTTGAAGTCTAGAGGTTATTACGGCAGGAAAGAATACAAACCCTAATAGTACAAGGAATGAAAGGAATGGAATTTATGTTCTCATCCTCCCCGCAGTTTAATCCAGGTCTGTCAGATTCATTGGTAGAAATTAGGGGAGGTTGCAAACTTTGCTACAGGTCTGATGAAAAATAGTATTTGGACACTGTGGAAAACATCACTGAGACCAGAACGATGCTTTACAGCTCCGCTCTGGTCTGATGTTATTTCAAGATCATCCTCTACTCCAGGCACCTTAAAGAATTTAAAATTCAGAGCAAAAACAGTACAAAAGATGTAAATGCTTCCTAGAAAGCCAGTGTGTGAGATGGGACCTTCAACCAAAACTCACTAATCCAGAAATCTTGATTATTACATTGATTCCTTAGTTTTAATTTTTTTTTTGGTTTTAAATTTTTGATTTAACAGAAAGGACTTGTGTGTTAATTTCTTTTTATTTTACCAAATGTGATATTAATCTTTTTTTTAACCAAAGTAGTCAGTATTATGTAAATATTTAAAATACTTTGCATATTCATCACTCTTCTTTCACAGACTTTCTGAACTTTTTCTTTAGCCAGTCTTTTGTACTATGGAATGATCCTCAGCTCCATAATATAATACTATTTTCTACTCATTCTCTGGCTGTCTGTCTATCATGTCTAACACTGCTGTGTGCTAAAAAGTCATGAGAAGATTGCAGTGATCATTTTGTTGTTTGTTGTTGCAGTACTAGGGGTTAAACTGTGGCCCTTGTGTTCCAAGGTAGGTGCAGTATCATGTAAGCTAAATCCCCAGTCCTAAGATCGTAGACCACTGTAAGGCAGACAGTTTAATACATTGTAGCATAAATGGAGTGAGAAACATTATCTGGAGATGTGTCCCAGAGCTATGAGCTTGGAGAGGAAAAAACCCACTTCTTTCCTTGCTCCAGAACTCCCTTTCAGGGGACATTATCTAACCTAGATTTTAGGGAATGAAACAGAAAATGAAAGAGAGAGAGAGAAAATACCACAAAGAAATTTTATGCATATAAGTGTACTGCAGTGGAGGCTTAGACTGAGTGAATTTGTAAACACAGTCTGAGATTAATAAGGGACTGTGGATTTGACTAGATAATTTGATGGTTGTACGACTGATGATATAAACTTAAAACATGTTGAAAATTTTGGAAAGTATACAGGAAAACATTTAAAAATCATCCATAATCCAACCATTCAGTAGAAATTACTGTTAATATATTGGTATTTCTTTTCAATCTTTCTTTAATGATTTTTTAACTGCAGTTGAAATAAAACTAAAGACACTCTTGTACTGTTATTATAAAATATTGTAATTAATATACAATTATAATGATTATATGTTATCTCTTCTTCACAATCTTAATTTCAATGGTTGCTTTTATTTCATCACAATGAATGCAACCATTCCTTAGCTGATGGATTTTTTTCAAATTAAATTCTTTATTGGTACATTACATATACACATTAGGATTGCACTCAACAATGGGAATTTGTACCAGTATATGACAGAACTTAATTCTTGTTTTTTCCCATACTCCTATCCATCCTACCACCCCCACCCCTTATATACATAAAATTTGTTTACATTCTTTTTTTTAATAATCTCATTGTTTTTCCCCATCACCCCATTTTGCTTTGAGTATTTTCTATTTCACAATATATAACATACATTCTAGAACTCATTTATATTTTTATTTTCTCATACCAGAGAAAAAATACAATATTTACATATCTGTGACCTATTTATTTCACTTATGAGGATGTCCTCAAGGTATGTCCATTTAAGTATAAGTGCTTCAAACTTATCATTTTTTATGGTAGAGTAATACTTCATTCTGTATAGCTGATGGATTTTTATACTATTATAAGTTTTTGATATTATGAATAATGGTGTAATGACCAGGTTTTGTATAAATATTTTTCTAAAAACTGTATATGAGATACTTCTGTCATTTATTGGCTTAAATATTACAAACAATTCTTACTAGTAGTGAAAATATTGGGTAAAAAAGTAAGAATAACTTTTAAGTTCTTGAGATGTAGTAATGTTTTCAGTTTTAACTAATTTATACTGCCTTAAGGATAACATTAGAGCCTTTGTGGCATTGTGCCATCACCCACAATAAATATCATCACCCAAATAGTTTTGCTGACTTGATAATGAAATAGCATGCCATTGTTTTAGGTTATATTTCTTCAAGTTTAAGTGATGTAAAATATTAAGAAAGCATTTACTGATGCTTTCTATTTCATCTTCTACTTTCTATTTTTTAGTAAAGGACTTTAAAAGCCCTGTTAAAGAGCTGGGACTTTATCCAGCTGGCACTGAGACAATTGAGTGTAACTTTCATGGGTTTTGCAGTTGCCCAAAATAACCAACCACTTCAGTAAATCGTCCATTGCTCTTTGATTATCTCCATAATGATAATGTTTATATAGGAGGATGAAGTAACAATGATAACTTGATAAAAATAATAAAAGCTATTATTTAATAAATGCTTTTCACGTACCAGTGTTGTCTATGCAGTCCTGGCACCATTTTCATTAATGCTTACAACACTGTAAGACAAATATTATCATGTCTGCACTGTAGCTTGAAGTTTAAGTGGTCAATTATTCATCTTTCCTTCCTCCTGATTCTATTCACTAGAGAACAAACACAAAAAACACCACTGACCTCTAATAAGATTTGCTGACAACACTAAGGCCACATCGGGGATTTGCCATGTGATTTACTTAAATGATCAACCCCAATGCAAACAATTTGTATTCTGCTTATACATAACTGCACTAATTAACTTAAAAATATTATGACTATTATGGAGCTTATTTCATAAGGGTAAACGATTTAATGGACGATCTCTTTGGGAAATCTTTCTTAGGAATATCATTAAATAACTAGGCTATGTAGGTGAGGGAAGCTTCTGTGATTTCCCTAAGAATTTATTCTTCAGTATTAAGAAATATTTTATGACACGTTCCATGTTTAAGAAGAGCTGAAAATTATTTAAACCAAAAATGTGGAAAACAGACAAAAATGGACTCCATGATGCTGGCTTTGAATTATGGGTCACTGTTCATCATTTAATCATTTTTCCATTCAAAAAATATGTATGTTCTTCCTACAGGTTACAAATTAGGTATATGCAAATTAGGTACATGCAAATTAGGTACATGCATTAGGTGTAAATTAGGTTACAAATTAGGTACAGGTTACAAATCAGGTACATGAAGCTTATTTTTATGGGGAAAGAAATAAACAGTAAGTATAAGTACCAGAACAATAATAATGAAAAGTAAAATTTCTTTCAGATTTTACATTGTAAAAAGTGCTTCACAGAATATACTGCAGATGGATCTAAATGAGGAGCAGAGAAAGCAGCTGTGGTGAAGCGATGACTAGCCTGAGACTTGGCAGACAAGTGAGAAGCAGGCTGGCCTCTTAGGGATTGAGTGGTCCAGAGAAGGACTCTGCAGCGGGAAAGACTGTGAAGTCTTTGAGGAACTAAAAAGATCAGTGTGGTTGGAACCCAGGATTATTTGAAAATAAGATGGAGCTATAAAAAAAGAAATAGAGACTCTGAAACCTTGTAGGATATTAAAATGCGTTTATTTTATCTCTGTGTATTGAGCAGTTTATGAATTCTTTATTTAAGGAAGAGTAATATGATTTTATTTACACTTAAAAAGTTTTATTTGGCTGAAGAAAGAAGAAAGACAGAGAAAAATGAAGACAGTAAGAAGCTAATTAAGAGATAAGGAAGGAATTTAGTACGCTCTAATGATATCTAACAGCAGGGTCAAAACATAGGAAGTGGGACACGTGTGTATTTTGTTCAAAGAATATACTGCAAGTAAAGTATAAAGTAATTTGATGTAGGGTTAGAATCAGTGTTTGCAATGACAATATCTATGCAATGAGAAACTAGAAGTGTTAACAGATACTGGGTTGGAATCATGTGATTCATTCATGATAAAAACAGCATGCAAAGTATAGAAGGAAATTCTTTTCCTCTGAGAAAGAGAACAGAAAAATTAAATAAAATAGATTCTAAAACTTGCAAATGATCATTGAAATAGTTTCTTTGAAGAGACAGACAAAATCAGCCATACTTTCACAGAGTACGCATAAAAGAAAAAAAATGGATTCCATAAATAAGATGATAGGTGAAACTATAGATATTATATCTGATACTACAGAAATGTAAAAGGTGCTAAGAGAATAGGTTTATGCCAACAAATTAGACAGCCTTAAAGATATGAATAAATTATTGGCCTCATATAAACAACCAAAACTGAACTGCAAATAGAAAGACTGAATAGATCAGTAATGGACAATGAGATTGGAACAGTGTGGGAGTCCAGGGAAGAGGACGCAGCCATGAAAAAAATGTTATGATTAATACATTCATTAAAGATCTAAGATACAAAACAAACACACAAAACAAGAAGAAATTTTATAAATAGTGCTGTGGTTCGATCTAGGATGTCACTCAAATTCCCATATGTTCAGACGTTGGGCCTTTGGCTGACGGACTGTGGGGGCGCTGCGCTCAGCGGATTCACCAGTGAGGAGTTCAGTAGCTGAGCGTGCTGTGAGCAGGCAGGGCTGGTCGGAGGCCCGTGCTCCGATCTAGAGGAGTTTATCTCCTTCCCGGCTGCACTTCTCTTTGCTTCCTGGCTGCTGTGACAGGAGCAGCTTTCTACTCCAGCCCCTCAACCAGCCATTTCTACCTTGGCGTCCGTCAGCCCTGGATTATCACTACAAACAAAAGTAAACCTCTTCTCCTTTAAATTCTGGGTGTCAAGTATTTTACCCCAGCAACGACAAAGTGACTGAAACAATCAATCATGTGAAAAAAAATTAATAGGATAATTGCATTTTAAAAAGCTATCCCTCAAAAACAAACAAAAAAAACAAACAAAAAAAACCAAAAAAAACAAAAAACAAAAAAACCCTAGGAAAAAAACTTTAAGTGGAAATAGTTCTATAATAACAACTATGAAACCTTAGTGAAAGAAATTCAAGAGACTCCTAAATCAAAAGGTACCCCACGTGCAGAATTAATATTGTCAAAATATCCATAGCAACCAAACTGATGTACAGATTCAGTGGAGTTTTTATAAAAATATCATTGTCATTATTCACAGAAGTACAAAAAAATTATATAGAATTGCAAAAGACTCCTAATAAACAAAGCAATTTGGAGCAAAAAAAAAAAAAAGAAATCTGGAGACATCACAATGCCTGATTTCAAAATGTACTACAAAGCTATTTTATCTAAAACCGTCTGATATTGGTATAATACAGGTGCAGAGACCAATATAAAGGAACAGAGAGACCAGAAATCCCCATACATTTATAGCAGATTTTTGACAAGAGAGCTAAGGACACATACTAAGGAAAGGACAATTTGTTCAATAAGTGTTGCTGGCAAAACTGGATATCCACATGTAGAAAAATGAAGAGACTTTCTGCAGCGCATCATCTACAAATATCCAGAAATATAATATGAAATCAACCAGTAAAGTCCATCAGTAGATGCACACATAAAGAAACGTAGAACACCATATAGCCGTAAACAGTTTTCTTCTGTCAATTTCAATAATATAGATGGACATGGAGAACATCAAGTAAAGTGAGAAAAGTCAGGTACAGAAATACATTCTGTACATACATATAATCTCACTCATGTATGGAATGTAAAATAAGCCGATCTCAGCCTGCAATCACAGTACGCTGGGAAGCTGAGGCAGGAGCATCACAAGGTTGAACTTAGCTTGGGCAACTTAGTGAGTTAGTGAGACTCTGTCCAGAAATAAAAAATTATAAATGAGGGGAAAAGATGGAGCAGGAGGTAATGGAGTGGTAATGATCCTCACGTTATATGTGTATAAGAGTGTGTCAAAGTGAAGCCCATTGGCTGTGTAGCAATTATAGAGTAAAAAAATAAGCAAAATGCTTTTTACAAGGGCTGTAGATGTAGCTCATGGTGAAGATCCAGGGTTTGAACCTTCAAAAACAAATTTCATAAAGAATGAGAGTAGCACAGTGGTTACCAGGAATGGGGAGAGTAGGGAAGGAAGAGCATGAGAAGTTGGCCAGAGTGCCATGTCTCAGTTAGGA
>PVIR01039971.1:0-13572 GCA_004026965.1 Petromus typicus
CTCCTGCCTCTGCCTCCCGAGTGCTGGGATTACAGGCGTGAGCCACCACGCCCGGCACTGTGGTATGTGGTACTGGTTGCTGCTGGGTGTGGGTCTCCACACCCAGTATTGTTATGTGGTTACCGGGGAATCGAACCCGGGCCCTTGCGCTTGCAAGACAGGCGCCGGAACCACTGAGCTAACTCCCCGGCCCCCTGCTAGGTATTTTTAAATCCAGTGAAGGTGATATATCAGAATGAATGATCACAGTTCAACTCTTGTTACAGTGAACCCTCAAGTTACAGTGGCCTGACATGCAAACAACTTGGGTTAATTAGTTTAATGGAAGACTATTGTACCTCTTGTTATTAATAGTGTGTGCTCAGGTAAACATCCAAACTAGCTTGAGTTATGGCGAGCTCTCAGGAATTGTTGAATTTGTAAGTCAGGGGTCTACTGTAGTTTTACATCCAAATATATCTCCTTAAACCATATTAATCTCAAAATAGAGACAGTAGCAAGTCAATATTTCTGCCTAAAAGTAGAGTTATGCCACATACAACTGGAAATGCAATATACTTTTCCCCCAAAGTCTCAGTATTTCCAGGAGTTTTTCATAAGTCCAGCTGTCTTCTGGGACCCAGAGTGAGCTCTTAGCTGTGAACCTCTGTAAAAATGAAAAATACATACTGTGATTTCAAGTTACAATGGCACAGTATAACATTCTCATTCTAAAAGGCAGAAATGGGGGATAGAAAATTGAACTAAAGAAAACTGAAAACAAGTAGGGCACACAAATCCTATAGCTGCATGTCTAGTATTTGGGCATGTGGTGAAATATAAATTTCAAAGGGCCTCATCCCTGTGCCCTTGCTAGTTATAGCCCACAGGACTGTTCTGGGGCTGGTTCAGCTCATATCTGCAAATCTTGCAGATGTTCTATATTTCTGATATCTCTTGACTTCCTGGGGTATCTACTGCATGTTCCACTTCATTTCTAGATCTTTATCTTCCTTTTGCCAATCTCAAGAGCACATTGCCTAGCCTCCCAGGTTTTCATTTGAAACCGAGATAGAAGCTGGCAAGATGCCACAACTCTTGAATTCTGCCTGAGAACTATCATCATGTGAGTGATGCCAGGTCTGCTTCTAGTGTAAGTAGTATACTGGTCCCCTTGGACCACGGATGGCTCCAGGAGCCTCGAAATGCCTGGATGTCTAAGCATGGTGAAATGAATCCCAGATAACCAAGATCTAGGGATTTTCTTCTCAAATGTACACTTTCATATTCATAAGCCTGACAGTGGTGAGTGAGGGTCTTGCTGATTCCTAAGATGGACATAAGACATCTTCTTGTATCTGTACAAAGTAATTTGTTTCTTTTTAGTGGTGCTAGACTTTTTAGCAGCCATACCTCCTGTGGTATCGCTTTATACATGGTTCATTCTAGGCCAAAAATAAGTTTTTCAACATTTTCTGCTATGCATTTTACCTTCTATCCTTAGTGTAAATACTATTTCCTATTACCTATCTTCTATTTTGGTTTTTATACTGAAGCTTGTGTGCCTGATCTATTTCATGTAACATGATCTCAAGAGTGCATCCATGGGCTGGGGATTTAACTCAGTGGGATTTAGCTCTGGCGCCTGCCTTGCCAGTGCAAGGGCTTGGGTTCAATCTCCGGTAACTACATACAACAATGATGAGTGTGGAGACTCATGGCCACCAGCAATTAGAACCACATACCACAGTGCTGGGCATGGTAGCTCACTCCTATAATACCTGCACTTGGGAGGCAGTGGCAGGAGGATTGCTGTGAATTCAAGGCTGAGCGCAGGGCCAACCTGAACTACAAAATGAGACCCTGTCTCAAAAAAAAAAAAAAAAAAAAGTGTCCATTTATTGCTCAGATTAGTGTTCTAGTGATTTATTTTTAATCCATTCATGTGTTGATGGCACATAGGCTGCTTTCAAGATCTCTCTGTAATTGTGCTGCTATAAACATGAGTATACAAGTGCCATTGTATATAAAAATGGTGTCTTTAACTTTCTGGAAGGCAGAAGGAGAATAGTTGGATCAAATGGAATTTCTGACTTGATTTTTTTTTTTTTTTTTTTTGGTGGTGTCAGGTATAAAACTCATGCTCTTGTGCTTGCAAGGCAAGTGGTCTACTTTGATTTTTGAGAAATCTCCATCGTGATTTCCACAGTGGTTGCTCTAGTTTATATTTACACAAACAATGTAGAAGTATTCCTTTTTCCTTGCAGCCTCTCCAGGGTTTGCTGTTACTTGATTTCTTGATGATGGCCATTCTTTATGGAGTAAGGTGTTTTAGTTTGCATTTCTCTGATTCCCATTGATGTTGAACATTTCTTCATGTATGCATCCATTTGTGGCTCATACTTCTTTTGTGAAGTGTATATTTGTTTTAATTGCCCATAGTTTGGAGGAGGGATCTAACTTTTTTGAGTTCTTCATATATTCTATTAGATATTAGTCCTCTGTCTGATGAAAAGCTGGCAAAAATTTTTCTGCATTCTAGAGGTTGTCTTTTCACTCTGTTGCTGTGTAGAAGCATTTTAATTTGATATGACCCCTGTTATTGATTCTCAGTACTATTCAATGTATACCTGAAATTTTGCTTAGAAAATCCTTGTCTATGCCTGTGACTCCAAGAGTTTTACCTATTTTGTTCTTCCAGTAGGTTAAATGCTTCTGTTTAAGAGTTAGTTCTTTCATCCATTTTTAACTTCAGTACCTGGTCAGAGATGAGTCTAGATTCAATCTTCTGTAAAAGGATAGCCAGTTTTCCCAACATTATTTACTAAAGAGGGTATCTTTACTCCACTGCATATTTTTGGCCCCTTTGTCAAAGATCAAATAGTTCAATGTGCTTGGCATGTTTTCTGCATTCTTTATTATGGTATTGATTATCATATCTGTTTTAATGCCAGTATTTTTTTTTTTTTTTTGGTCATTGTAGCTTTGTAACATAACTTCAAGTCTGGGATTGTGATGCCTCTTGCTTGTTCTGTTTACTCAATTGCTTTTTCTATTCTGGGTCTCTTCTGAACCCATACAAATTTCAGGATTATTTTCTCAAGTTCTATGAAGAATGCTATTGGCATTTTAATTGAGATTACATTAAATTTGTACCAGTTTTGGAAATATGACCATTTTGAATATATTGATTCTGCTTATCTAGGAATGGGACATTTTTCCATTTTCTGATGTCATCTTTGATCCTTTTTTTTTTTTTTTTTCAAATGTCCTGGGTTTCATTGTAGAGGTTTTTCACTTCCAGAGTTAGGTTGATGCCTAAGTATTTCATTTTTTATGGTGTTATTATGAATGTTTTTTTTCTAATATTTTTCAGTGAGCTCATTATTAATATATAGGAAAACTATTAATTTTTCTATGTTGATTTTGTGTCTTGCTGTGTTACTGAATCTCGTTATTAATTCCAAGAGTCTTTTGGTGGATTTTTTGGTGATCTTCTCTGTAGAGGATGATGTTGTCTGCAAATAGTGATAATTTGATTTCTTCCTTTCCTATACTTATACTTTTTAATATTTTTTTCTTCACTAATTGCTCTTGCTAATGTTTTGAGTACTATGTGTGAACAGTTTTGTTCTTGATTTTAGAGAAGCTTTCAGTCTTTCCTCATTTAATATGATGGGGGTGGAGTGAGTGGGTTTATCATAAATGGCTTTTATCAAATTTGGATATGGTCCTTCCATACTTTTTTCAGGATTTTTAACATAAAAGGATATTGGATTTTGTCAAAGGCGTTTTCTTCATCTGTTGAGATAATCATGTGATATTGTCCTGATTCTCTTTATGTAGTATAGTATGTTTATTGATTTGCATGTGTTGAATTAACCTTGCATCACTGGGATCAAGCCAATTTGGACATGGTGTATGATTTTTTTGATGATTTGTCATTTTGTTTGCCAATATCTTGTTGAGGACTTTTTTTTTTCCCCTAAGGTTTTTTGAGATAGGGTCTTTCTTTGTGGTTCAGCCTGGCCCTAAGCTCAGCCTCAAACTCACATCACAGCAATCCTCCTGCCTCTGCCTCCCGAGTGCTGGGATTACAGGCGTGAGCCACCACGCCCGGCACTGTGGTATGTGGTACTGGTTGCTGCTGGGGTGAGTCTCCACACCCAGTATTGTTATGTGGTTACTGAGGATCGAACCCAGGTCCTTGTGCTTCCAAGACAGGTGCCGGAACCACTGAGCTATATCCCCGGCCCATTGTTGAGGACTTTTGTATCCATATTCATTAAAGAGATTGCACATAGCTCTCCTTTATTGTTGGATTCTTTTAATGATTTTTTTTCTCTTTGGTACTGGGAATCGAACTTGTAACCATGTAAGGCAGATGCCAGCACCAGTGAGCTAAATCCCTGGCCTTTGGTTGAATTCTTCTCTGGTTTTGGAATCAAGATTATAGTACTTATTAGGAATGACTTTTTTCCTTTCAGTTTCATTCAAAATATTGAGGAATAGTGGGGTTAGAACTTCTCTGATATTTTTGTTGAATTCAACAGTGAATCTATCCTGGCCTAGACTTTTCTTAGTTGGTAGATTTTTATTGTTGCTTTAGTTTTGTTTCGTAATACTGGGTTATTTAGGATTTTACAATCTTGATTCAATTTTGATAATTCGTATGTATGTTGGAATCTATCCCATTTCTTCAGATTTCTTTGATTTATTGGTGTACAGGTTAGTGAAGCAGTTTTTAATCTTTTTCATTTTTGCCGTGCCTGTTGTGATTTCATCTTTTTCATTTCTGATCGCATTGATCTGGGTAATTTCTCTCCATTTTTGATTAGATAGGCCAAAGGTTTGTCTATTTTGTTTATTCTTTTGAAGAAACAACTTTTTGGTTTATTAATTCTTTGTTTTGCTTTTTGGTTTTCATGTCATTGATTTCTGCTCTGATCTTTATAATTTCCTGCCTTGTACTAGCTTTGGGTTTAAATTTTTCTTTTTCTGTGGCTTCCGATGGTTATTTGTAATGATTCTTTTTTTGATATGGGTATTCACAGCAATAAACTATCCTCTTAGGATATCTTTCATGGTGTCCCATTAGTTCTGATATGTTGCACTGGCATTATCACTTAGTTTTATGAACTGTCTTATTTATTTCTTGATTCCTTCTTTAATCCATTGTTTAAAAATACTGTTTAATTTCCATACATTTGAGGAATTTGTCTTTTCTTTTGTTGTTGATAACTACTTCCACTACACTGTGATCTGTTAATATGTTAACATAACTTCAATTATTTTACATTTACTTAAGTTTGCTTTATTGGCTAGTATGTGGTCTGTTTTGGAGAAAGTTCCATGATAAGCTGAAAAGCATGTATGCTCTTTTGTTAGGTAGAATACTGTGTAAATAGCTCGTAAGTACATTTGTTTGAACTCTTAATTTTTTTCTGTTGATTTTTTGTTTACTTAATCTATTCAAATATGAGTGGGAATGTAGGTCCCCCACTATAATTATATTGGTGTTTATCTATTCTTTTATGTCCTGTAGTACTTGTTTTATAGGAAGCTGAATGTGCTATTGTTTGTTGTATATATGGGAATAATTGCTATTTCTTCCTGTTAGATTGTTCTTTTAACCAATATAAAGTGATCTTCTTTGTCTCAATGCAGATTTGTCTTGAAGTGGAATTTTGTCTAGACATAGGATACCTACACATATTCTTCATGCTGCTATCATACAGAATATTGTTTTCCATCCTTTTAAAAAATTATGAGTTTCTTTTTGTGTTAAAGGTATTTCTTCTATACAGCATAAAATTGAATTTTTTTGATCATTTTGGCAATCTGTATTTTATTGGGAAATTGAGACCATTTACCTTGAGTTACTCCTGATAGATATAAATTTATTCCTGTCATTACATTTTCATTACTGTTTTGCTTTCTTACCTTCTACTTAATTGCTCACCCTCCTCCATGTATTTATTCTTTTAGACCTTTTATTATTAATGTCATTGTCTTTCTCTAGGGTACCCTTGAGAATTTTTTCCAGTGCTAGTTTGTTGGTCATTAATTTCTTTAAGACCTCTTTATTATGAACATGCCTTATTTTTCCATGAATTTTGAGATAATTGTATTGGATCTATCAGCCTAGATTGGAAATTGTTTTCTTTTTAGCCTGGAGAAACTTCAATATAAGCTATCCTGGATTTTAAGGTTTGTGTTGAAAGTCTCTTGTAATTTTAATGGGTTTTTCCTTTAGAAATGACTTATTGCTCTTCTCTGTCGTAGGATTCTGTTCTTGTGTTGGACTTCTGGGATTTTAGTATTTATTTATTTTTAAATTTTATTACTTTTTCTTTTTATAAAACAGGGGTCTTGCTTTGTAGTTCAGGCTGGCCCTGAACCCACTATGTAGCCCAGGCTACCCTTGAACTCTCGACAATTCTCCTGCCTCTGCCTCCCAAGTGTTGGGATTATAAAAGTGAGCCAATATACCTAGTGTTGTGGTATGTGGTACCTGGGATCAAACTCGGGACCATGTGTTTGTCAGGCAGGTAAGTACTAGTACCACTGAGCTAAATCCCTGGACCCTGGGATTTGTATTATGCTGCATTATAGGTTATTTTCTGATTGACTGTGTGGCTTTATATATTCCTCATTTATCTCTATGTGGAATTCTTTTTCCTTATCTGGAAAGTTTTCTGCTTTTATTTCAGTAAGAAAGCTTTTTATGCCATTTTTAGATTCATTTTTAATTTTTACTTATTTTTAAGGTATCTCTTGTTAATAATGAACAATAGCTTATCTTCTACTTCTGAAGTTCTGTCAACACATTATTAGATCACTTCTGTTGTCTATACTTTTGATAGAATTTTTAATCTTCTGAATTAGTCTTTGGAGCTTTTTTTATGGATTGTAATTATTTTCTTTGCTGATCATTGATGTTTTACATCATTTTCCTTAGCTCTGATAGTTTATTAGTGTCTTCTATAGATTCAGATTGTTTAATTTAATTGTCCTATCTTATTATATCTTCTGTGAACTTATCAAATGCCTTATTGATCTGTTTTATCATCTGCCTTGATATCATTTTGAGTAATTTGGATATGTGGCTTTTGGTTTCTTTCTCTTTGAGGCACCATGGATTGGTTTTGGAGGAGCTGAATACATTTTGGAAGTGTTTTGTTGACTTCTAATTTTCCTTTAAGCATGTGTATGTGTATATTGTGACTTGTGGGTTGATGTAGTGAAAAAGTTGTAGTATGAAAACCTGTTTAGTGTCTACTTTTTAGTGGTGTTCTTTGGGCGTGGGTAATTACTGGCTTTTCCCTCTGACCTCCCTTCTGTTTTATTTCAGATGACCCAGTACTCAGTTTTCTAGGAATGGCCACAGGATTTTTAGTAACTCCAAGACAACCTAGATGACATAGCAAGAAAATCAATTAACAGCTGTTTCACCTTGACTATACAAATAAAATCAAGATCAACTATAGTGTCAAATACAAACTGAATATTGATGACCCCTAAGGCCCAATAATATGCCATACTTAACTATAGGAAGGTGAGGTATGGGGCCGAGGATTTAGCTCAGTGGTTCCAGCATCTGTCTGGCAAGCACAAGGTTCCAGATTTGATCCCTGGTACCACATACCACAATGCTGGGTGTGGTGGTTCATGCCTGTAATTCTAGCACTCAGGAGGCGGAGACAGGAGGATTGCAATACAAGGCTAGTCTGGGCTATACAGTGAGTTCAGTGCCAGCCTGAAGTACAAAGTGAGACCCTGTCTCAAAAAATTAAAAAAAGAAATGATGTATGAACACTAAGACAACCAAATACAATATTAACTTATGATCTGTAGTAAATATCTGTTAATTAGGGCAACTTTACCTCCACTAACAATAGAACAGTGTTGAACAGCAGTAAAGTTAGGTAAATAACTTGAGATTTGTAAATCTTTGTAGTTATACAAGTGAACAGAGGGGATCGGGAACTGCAGGATAAAAAAAGTAAAATTTGAAAAATTGATGGGATGTAAGGAGAGAAAAGTGAGATGGAAGTTCTGTCAAAGAGTAAAAGGAAATTAATAGTGCTAGAGAACAGTCTCAGTAACAATGAAAAAAAGAGGAAAATATAGCAAAAGCAGGAAATAGAGAAAAATTTAAAAGAAAAAGAAAAGAAAAAAGAATAAAAGAATTAAAGAGGAATAAGAAGGGAGGGAAAAATATAGAAAAATACCGAAATCTCTAAAAAAGCCGAACAAAAGAAAGATAAAAATAATAAATTTTGAAAAAAGATTGAGGGAAAGAAAAATATTCCTATGTTTTTAAATGAGGATTTTTTTTTTTGAAGTACTGCACGGATGTACCCATTTCTGATTTACTGTACCTAGCTTTGGCATGTTTGCATCAAAGGCCCCCTTGACTGTTACTTCAAGACTGGTCATCGTTCAAGCTAATATGTGTCTTTCTACTATTTGTACCTGGGGAGTGCCATCAACTCTCTGGTGTCGGCTGGCCATGGGCTGCAGGGCAGGGATTCAAGTAGGCTGTTGGAATTAATGTTTGCAGTATGATGTCTTCTTACTCCGTTTCTCCCTGGGCTAATTCATTGTTAGTGTATAGAGAATATTTTTTTAAAATGTTGGGTTTGCATCCTGCTATTTTGCTGATCTTGTTTATTAGCTCTAAGAGTCTCTGGTGAAATTTTTAGGGTCTTCTAAGTATAAGATCATATTATCTACAAATAGGGATGATATGACTTCTTTCCTCTTTGTATCCGTTTTATTTCTGTGGCCTGTCTGTGTTGGGAACCATCCTGTTTGGGAATTGTAAGGTCAAAATTGACCAGGCCCTCCTGCCTGTAGATGGACTTTAGACTTGACTCTTGTCTTCACCGCTGGTAGCAACAGGGAATCAGTGGGTCCACATGCTGTGATGCTTCAGGGTAGAACTGCACAGGATCTATCTAACCTCTCAAGGACTATTGCTGACATTTGCCTTGCCCTGTGGGATTGTCATCTACATAACTTCTCTAGGACCATTGTTGGTGTCTCCCCACCTTTCTGGGTCTTTTGGAATATAGATAATAAAAGGTGTGGCAGGCTGGGGTCTGAGGTCCTTGCTGCCCAGAGTAACATGGATCAGGCCCAAGCTCAGCTTCTCTAAGCCTCATTTCTGCCTAATTATTAATTATTTTGCCATGTGCCATCAACTCACAGGAGTCTAAAACATAATACAGAAGTTCTAGTTATGTCCCCTTCCCTTGTTTACCACATGTTTGCTTTGGCTAAATTTAGTACTGTCTTGAGTAGAATGGATGACAGTGGACATCCATATGTGATTCTTGATTTTAGAAGAAATGCTTTCAGTTGTTCCCCATTCAATATGATGTTGGATATAGGTTTGTTATATGTAGTCTTTACTGCAGTGATACTGAACATTTTTTTCATATATTTATTTGCTATTACTACTTATTTATCTGACACGTGTCTGTTTCAGATTGCAGTTTTAGATTGGGTCTTTAAGTTTGGTAGTCTGATTTTTTTTTTTTTTAGTTCTTTCTACCTTTTAGATATTAATCCTTTGTTTGAAGAAGAGCTGGCAGAATTTTTAACCATACTATGAGTTGTCTCTTCACTGTCTTGGTGGTTTCTTTCGCTGTGTGAAAGCTTTTGAGTAAGATAGATTGCACTTGCTGATTCTTTGTGATATTTTCTGTGTGGTCAGGGGTTAGTTCATAAAACTTTATGAACTAATATCTTCATCTTTCAGCAGATTTAGTGTTTCACTTTTAATATTTAGATGTTTGATCTAAATATTAATCAAGGGAGACAGACATCATCCCTTGCCTAGGTTCTGAGTAGAATGCCCAAGTTGAGCTCACTTCCTACAGGTTGAACTCTGCAAGACTCCAGGATCTTGGAATGTTTAATGCATTGGGAAAAGATATAGGTCTAGTTTTAAACTTTGGCATGTGGAAAGCCAGTTTTTCCAGCATCATTTATTAAAGAGTCTTTTCCAGTGTAGATATATGGCTCCTTTGCCAAAGAAAAGGTGGCTGAGTATGTTTAGAGTTTTTTCTGCATCTTCTAAGCTGTTCCATTTACCCGTAGGTCTGTTTTTGTTTTGTTTTGCCAGTACCATGCTGTGTTTTTTTTTTGTGTTTTTTTAATCACAGTATCTTTGTAGTATAATTTCAAGTCAGGGATTGTGACACCCTGTACTTTGTCTGCATTGCTAAGAATTGCTTTGCTATTTTAGGTCTCTTTGGTTCCAAGTGAATTGTTTTAATTTTGTGAGATATGTTATTGGAATTTTGATTGAGATTGGATTAAATCTGTACAACAGTTTTGGAAGTATCACCATTTTCACTCTTTTGATTCTTTTACCTAAGGCTTATCTTTGCATTTTCTGATATGCTCTTTGATTTTTTTTTAGAGTACTTTAGCTTTCCATGAAGAGGCCTTTTATTTCCTTTCTTAAGTTGATTCCTAAGTATTTCAGTTTTTTGGGTGTCATTTCAAAAAGTGTTTTTTCCCGGGCCGGGGAGTTAGCTCAGTGGTTCCAGCGCCTGTCTTGCAAGCGCAAGGGCCTGGGTTCAATTCCTCGGTAACCACATACCATACTGGGCGTGGAGACTCACGCCCAGCAGCAACTAGTACCACATACTACAGTGCCGGGCGTGGTGGCTCACCCCTGTAATCCCAGCACTTGGGAGGCAGAGGCAGGAGGATTGCTGTGATGTGAGCTGGAGGCTGAGCTCAGGGCCAGCCTGAACCACAAAGCAAGACCCTGTCTAAAAAAAAAAAAAAAAAAAAAAGGGTTTTTTCCCGAATTTCTCTGTCAGTTTGGGTACAGGAATGCTACTGATTTTGGAGTGTTGACTTTGTATCAGGCTAAGCTCCTGAATTTGGTTATTAAATCTAGTAGTCTTTTTGTGGCATTTTTTAGATCCTCTATGTTGGGTATCATGTCTTCCACAAATAATGATAACAACTTCTTTATCTGTCCTTATTCCTTCCTATATCTTTTTCTTGTCTTATTATTCTGGCTAATGTTTCTAGAACTGTAATGAATAAGAGTAGTGACAGTGGGCATCCTTGTCTTGTTCCTGACTTTATAATGAAAACTTTCAGGCTGCGCCTGCAGCTTTCTTGAGACTAGGAGGAGAAAAGAAGTGTATGGACTGTCTAATCTTTATAGGCCAGATGGGGTTAATGGTACACAGCTGCCATGCAACAAGTACTGGGAAGAACAACAGGTACTATGTGCCATTAAACAGTACTCTGCTGCAGCTTTCCTATGACCAGGGTGAGACTAGAAGGCCCCGCAATCTCCATTTCTTTTTAGGTCAGACTGGACATGACTGTTGCATGGGAAAGAGCCTCCAGAAACACCACCTACTTCTCAGTGGACACTGAATAAGTGCAACAGCAGTGTTGGAACTTAGATGCTTTCAGTGCCTCTCACTGCCCAGTACACTATGTTGAAAAACATTCATTGGAAGAGTGAGAGTATCCTGTTGACCATAGCCATCAGTGAGTTGGTGGAGTCAATACCACCTGCAAGATCCTGGAGTGTCGCAGAGTTCAAGCCTGCAGGAATTGAGCTCAACTCAGGCATTCTACTCAGAGCCTAAACAAGGGATGATGGCTGTCTCCCTTGACTAATCAACTTTGATCTGTGTGGTACTACCCATACCATCTACAGGAGACAATAGATCCATGCTGTGAAGAGCTCATTTGGTTGTATTTTTAGTTTTGTTGTTATTGTTGTCATTGTTGTTGTTTTTCTTTCTTTTCTCTGACCTTTCTTTTTCATTTCTGTACTCTGCTGTTGCTGAATCTAAGTTTGGAGTTTTTATCTTTCAGCTGCTCATATTTTTAGATAAGAGGGAAAATAGTCTCTTGTTAGCCTGCTCCCCCTGTTCTCTTGTTCTTCATTCTCTCCTGCCCTTCAGTCTGAATTGGTTCTTAGAAGTTACTGTGTTTTAGTCTTTCCTAATTTTTCTTCTTTCTGTATTATTATACAAGGGTGAATAAAGTTTCTTGTGGTCCTATTGTTCGTAGTGAGCTCTGTCTTACATTTGTCCCTTACGTCTCTGTTGACCTGAAGCATCTATAAGGCTCTTGAGGTCTATGTAATCTCTGTAGATCCTCTAATCCTATTTATAATGTCTTCCTCTTTTTCTATCTTTCTGTCTCCCAAACTCCCCAGTGACATTTTATTGCCAAAAGGTAGTGCTGTATTGAAGGGCCTATATATTTTAAACACACTTCTGGCTAGTTCTAAATTTTGACTTATGGCCATAGATATAACTCATGAAGGTAAAGTTATTAAAATAGTAATTATAAAGCTTATCATTTCCTGTGCTGTTTGTTACTGTTGATGGTACCGAGTATATTATGTAAACAAAGAATGTGATTGTGCTGTTCAAATACTCCCAAGATGTGTCAGAATTGAGATTATTTAAGGACCATTCCAGATCCAAGGAGGACAACATAGGAAGTAGCCAACTCCTAAGAGTTTCAAATATTAGGAAGAAAGAGAGAGTTGTAACAACAATTGCTCAGATAGCAAACAAGGAATTAAACCAATAACATCAGTAATGACAAAGGAATAAAAAGGAGAAAAAATTAAAATATCCACATAGAAAGATCATCATCACAGGGGGGAATTCAGGGAAAAAGGAAATAGAGTAAACTGAAGCTCACTCAACAGGACTCTCTGAAACAGTAAAAAATGAAGACCCAGTCAAACGGAAATCAGAAATAATCTCTGAGATAAAAAAAGACATACTGTCCATAGTGAAAGATATGATTAATGACACTAAGGAAGAGATTAGGAATTTGGAAGAATCTCAGATTACAAAGGCAGTGGAACCTGTTAAACAGCTTCAAACAGAGTTTCAGATGATTAAAAACTCCCAATGAAGTTTGTGAAGTAGCTTGAATAAATGTGAGGACCGAATTTCAGACCTACAGCATAGAGTGACAACCAGTGAAAAGGAAAGGAATAATTTATGCAAAATGGCAAGGGACCACAAGAAATCAATCCAACAGGTCTTAGATGTTACAAAGAAGTACAACATAAGATTAATTAGAGTCACTTAGGAAGCAGGAGACAGTCCAAAATACATTAAAAAAAAAAAACAAAAAGCAAAACTCTTCACAGATACAATGGCAGAAAACTTCACAGAAAAAGAAAGAGAATTTGACATGCAGATAGGTAAGGGATATAGGACTCCAAATGGCCGTGATAGAAAAATAATCTATACCTAGGCATATATTTATCATGATATCCAACAGAAGAATGAAATATAGAAAAAAGTTAGAGAAAAGGAAAAAAATTAAAAAAAAAACAAAAAAAAACACAGATGAAGGGAAGCCCATCAGGGTCACAGCAGACTTTTCAACAAAAACACTCAAGGCAAGGAGAGAGAACCTGAGTGAAGTGTTTCAAGCCTTGCAGGAAAACAGCCTCCGGCCTAGATTGATGCATCCTACAAGACTATCTTTCAAAATCAATGGGGAAATAAGATACTTCCATAACAAAGAACACCTGAGAAACTTCACAAATACAAAACCTGCACTCCA